>JADDOH010017100.1:0-43473 GCA_016648135.1 Agrypnia vestita | reverse complement strand
ATTGAAAAATTACTAGTATTTGTCGAAATGGACTTAAATAATTGATTTGTATGTATATTTTATTATTATATTATGACTCTCAAAGCTTGTGCTATATCTTCTCTCTCTACATTATTACTTTCTTTGTTTTTAAATTTCTTTTTCTTATGCTTCTTGCTTTTTACTTTATGTTATATTAATATGTTTGTATCTGTTTTCTAAGTATTTTCTTTGTCATTACTATGTTTATATGTTATTATGTTTTTTTTCTTCTCTAAACTATATACCTATTCTGCTAATGTACATCCACCTATCTATTGCAAAAGCCCTATAGGGCGTTAATCAATAAATATATATATATATATATATATAAATAAACCCGTGTTTCCCTACCCGCCAAGTTTTCTCCACAACCAGCCACAACCACCCACCGGTGTTTATGGTGGTGGATAGCCCTTGGTGTCACATCGAAAATATGCGAGTTTGGTGGGGGTGGCTGTGCGTGGGTGGGAGTGGGTGATGGAAATGTGCTTTCTAGCACATTGTTTTGTTATGGGAAGGCCGCAAATGCTTCAAATTGTATCAAAATAACCGCGCCGACTGTGTCGGCGAGTTCTAGAGAAGGAGAAGGTTCTAGAAAATTCCCGAAAGTTCTGTAAGGTTCTAAACCGAGTGGCGGAATGTGTCGGTGTGTCTAGAAGGTTCCTGTATATTCGATATATTTCTTGAAAGTTCTGAAAGGACAATGTTCTAGAAGGTTCGCGAAAGTTCTATGGCACAGTTAGTTAATAAATAAAATGTGACACGCTTCCAGGTGGAAATCTGATCGGGATCCCCCCCGTGAACCAGACCGTGATGGAGGGCGAGGAGGCGCGCTTCCAGTGCGTGTCCAAGCAGGGATCGCTGCCGCCGCGCTGGTACAAGGACGGCACCCTGGTGGACTCGCTGCCCGGGCTGAGCTCGCGCTCCTTCCAGGGCGAGGGCGCGCTCACCATCAGCGCCACGGACATGACGGACCTGGGCGAGTACACCTGCGAGGTGTCCGACGTGGACGGCAACCTCCAGACCGCCAAGGCTTCGCTCAATGTGCAGTGTTGGTATTCCGACATTTACCTTACAACGCTTGCTGAAGCCCGCCAAAAATTTCGATTTATGGCGAATTTCGAATTATCGGAGTTTTACTGTACATATAAGAAAGAGGATAGCTAAACAAGTTGATATAAATTAACATTTCTTTTATTTAAATATTATTGTTGTTGTCAAGGGGGGGGGGGGGGGTAAGGTTTTTAACTTTTTTTTTTGCATTTTATTTTTAATTTTTTAAATGAATGTATAACATCGCAAGAATATTGTGTCAAAACATCAAGTCAATCGGAGCAAAATTGACGAAATTATGAACATTTGAGCGATACTCAGACTGATTTTCTATACCTGCTCGGGCAGCTTAGAGACGCGCTCACCTGAGGACTACCGGACGTGCTATTGTATTGGAAGAGTTTTGCGTAGACAAGGACAAAAAGATGCTGATGACTAAAGCTCTTTGCTGTGTGAACATGGCATCGACGATTATGTGTAAGTATAAAATAAGTGTTGAGTTTTATTTTGAATTTTACAGTGTGCAAAATTTTAAAACGTTTTCCCCACATCTCACGTTTTCTAAGTCGGTGTCCATCATAACTTCAAAACTACTGCACCGATCCTTTTGAAATTTTGAACACTATTTCTGTATATAATTTACTAGGTAACGCTGTAGAGTTTTTTTCAAATTTCTTATTAATTTTTATTTTTTAATAACAAATTAGTCGATATTTTTCGCAAAAAATCGCGTTATTCCCTTCAAAGTGTTCCAAAAAATTGAAAAATTGAAATTTCAAAAAACCCTCCCAGCGTTACCTGGGAAAACCTATTATCTAACGAATGAATTTTGATTTTTTGATTTCAGATGATCTAGCACCAAGTTATGATGGACACCGCGATTCTCCTTTTTTCCGAGACACGTCCGAATAATTGCTGCCATTGCCGTATTTTTTAATATTTCATCTTGAAAATTTTACACAATATTCTTCAAATGTCATACTTTAATGTACCTTTGGTTTTAAGAAAGAGGTTTTAACTGTGTCGTCACAAAAAATTCACAAAAACATGCCTTTTTTGTACGAATTAACCTTACCCCCCCTTAACGTTATTTTTATAATGTGGGGATTCCAAATTGCTGTCAAAGAGAACAAATTTCGGGCAGAATCGAATCCTAAAAGAATATTGTATTTGTTTTCTGGAAATGACAATTAGAGGGGATCTATGTATGTAGGTATACTGGTAAATCTTCCAGTGTTCTTCTCTCCACATTTCTTTGTTCTCTGCTATTCACGTATGGTCTCCTCAGTTAAAGCGAAGGTCGTGTACACCCCCGGGAAGCTGTTCCTCCCCTACGGCCGCTCCGCCATCGTGGACTGCCACTTCAGGGCCAACCCGCCGCTGTCCAACCTGCGCTGGGAAAAGGACGGCTTCCTCTTCGACCCCTACAACGTTCCGGGCGTCTTCTACAGAAGAAATGGCAGTCTTTTCTTTAGCAAGGTAACCATTTTTTTCCACATTATTAGTTTTTTTCTTTTTTTTCTTCACATTTTTTAAATATTACTAGACCCACAAAACGTCTTAAAAGACGTTTGTCTGGAGGTTCCTTTTCACAATTTAATGTTACAATTAGAGCCTTCGAATATTCGTTATTCCAACTATTCGAATATCGAATAGTTAATGATAATATATATATTCGAATATATTCGTACAATTTTTAAGAATGGAATAATTTACTTCGGATGATAAATACACTCTATATATTTAAAAAAACATAATCATTGTAGAGAATTTATATCTTTTTTTTTTAAATGTATTATGTTATAAAAAAAACAAAAAATATATTGAAAAAAGATGTTAAGTTTAAAAATACAAATTTAAAAAAAAACACAAAAAAATATTTCAATTTTGTAAATATACAAATATAAAAACAATAAAGAATTAAATACAGATTAGTCAGTATTCTCTCAACAATTGACAAAATTTTAGATATGTTTATATTACTTCATATCTCACACCCCACGTGTAAGTTTTTTTAAAATTATTTTGTATGTAACTTCTTGTTTGTCGGCTCAAGTATTTATGAAAACTTATTACTAAACAATAATAGAAAGCCGACTCCATCATTGACAAAACAAAGTTTGTTAACCGTAAGTGCTTATTTACATACTTCGTACATTTTAAGAAAATTTAAAGATGAGTAATAAATTTTGAGACGTTTTGACGGCGCGCATCTTTTTGGTTCAACATCTCGTTAAATTATTGCAATAATTGTTATATGTTTTGGAACAGGCTCCAGCAACACACACAATAAGCCAATGCTATCCTCGAGGGACAACTGACCTTCACTCATTCTGGAGAGAGACCAGAAGAGCCCCTTAATTTAAAGCAAGTATTGCAGGTAGACGAAGCTCACGCGGGCCAGTACTCGTGCACCCCCTACAACGAGCTGGGCTCCATGGGCGCCTCTCCGCCCATCAGCGTGATCGTCCAGAGACCCCCCAGCTTCATCGTGACTCCGCACAGCCTGTACCTCCGCCGGCTGGGGGAGAGCATTAGCTTCCCCTGTGACGCAGTGGACAGCGAGACCAACCACAGGCCCACCATCATCTGGACTAAGGTACGTGGCTTCTTGATCAACTCTTTCGTCTTAACGCGTCCTATCTACTTTATATTTCATCACCATCTTCATCCCCCTGTCCTAGTAGGGTCGGGGGACCAAAGACTCGACAAGGTGTTTCCATATTCCCCTTGTCTTGCGCTGCTTCTGCATGAATCAACCAATCCAGACCCATTCTGTTTTCATACACATTTTTCTGTTGCTTTTCCCAGCTTAATCACCGGTTGTCTTCTTTCCGGGGTTGCCAGGAGGATTCTTCTTGGTATTCGTTCCTCTGGCATTCTTAGCACATGTCCAAGACACCTCATTTGTGATTTTTCTATGTGTAGGACTAGGGGCTCCATGCCGAGTGTGTGCCTTGCGTCACCACTTCTCACTCTGTCCATCAGTGTGACTCCCGCTACTCCCCTTAGAACACTCGTCTCGGCAGCCTGGGTCCTTGCTCTCACTCTCTCCGTCAAGATCCAAATTTGATGGCCACATATTAGGGTGGGCCTGTACACAGATTTGAAAACAGTCAGTTTTGTCTTGACTAACCTCGGATTTTCTTATCAATTCTACTTTATATTTATTTATGTATTTTTTTGTTTAATCCTTAGCATACTGTGATAGAAACTGTACGCAGTCATGTCAAATCGAGTTGTCGTAAAATATTAGGCCCAACAATACAATCTATGTACGTAGAATAAAATATTCATGTACCAATTTTAATTTAAAATTAACGGAATTTTCATTTGAATGGTTCGTATGCCATTACTGTACTAATGTAGACGCCATTACTGTACTAATGTATACGTAGACATAAAAACAAAGGATGCAATTTCTGCTGTAAAGATCCTATTTAGATGGGATTTTCGTATTTTGAGGTTTTACTCATTTAATAAAAGTTTTGTTTTTTTAATAAAAACATGACGCCGCTATCAACGGCATTCTGTTTTATAATTATGTCATTAAAAAAACTAACTTTCATTAAATGAGCAAAGCCTCAAAATACGGGAATAAATAGAATATACTGTTTAAAACCATCTCTTTATATAAATAAAAAGCGTTTTAAGATCAACAAAAAAGTAAAAATTTCTTACAAATTTAAAACATCATAACTTTATTAATATTGAATCTTTCTTAATTTCCTTAATACGGATTCTAGATAAAAAAATATACTTTGTACGTATAAAAAACATATTATGCGTACATATAAACATTCATTAAAACTTTGCGCCGCCTAGGACATCACAAACGATTTTTTGGCCGGCCTGTAGATTAAGCTTATATTTTCTTAATTATTATAAATAATGTTCAGTTTATTACTTTTATGTAAGAACAAAGGTTCTATCTAAGTTAATGATCTAAAAAATTCAGCCTAGAATATACATTCTGATATAAATGAATAATAAAAACCCACATTTTCGTAAAAAAACGCCAAAATTGCATTTGCAGTGAATGGACTTGTTCGCAAACTAGACCTTGCCCAACGTAAATCGGCGTGCGGCGACTTTGGAACTAAAACCCGCCCCGCCCGTACCCGGCGGTAACCCCTCGCCCTGTCATTCAGTTCAATCTCGTATTTGCGCATGAGCTGTGACATCTTGATTTCCAATATACACTGAATTATGTCCAAAACAGTCTTGCAACACCTTGCAGGTGGTGCAAGAACAAATGTCAAAGTAGTTTTAAAGTTTTGCGAAGCTGAAAAGCAAATAATCGACCAATTTTACCGTCTGACAATGACTCCAGATAGAGCGGCCGCCATTACTGGGTTGTTTCTTTAGTGTTGCTCGACCAAATTTCTATTAAAGGCTCCGACACCGGTCACCGGACACTCTGTATATTATGTATTGTGTAATAAATTTACACTCTGGCAACTTCTGTTTCGCGACAGGGACACCCTCCCTCGCAGGCCAATGCCAATGCAACTGGTGGCACTCTACTCGCCTCTACCGTCCCGATTAAATTCCCGAAAGCATGTGCATATAATGCGGCCAATACAGTTTAATGAATTATTTAACATTGAATGTGATTGGAGTGGGTTTCATCAGCCGTGTTCCCTAATTAAGGAGCTGGAAAAGCTAATTCCACAAAACAATATGCGAGTATTTGCCGAATATTCAAACCACAAATGACCGCAACGATCCCACAGATGTCAAATAACTTGACGAGAAATAATATATGGGAGAAGTCCTACGTTTTGCACAGCGCGTCACCGCCGTGCTGGACCAACATGGTATTTGGACACGAGCTGTTGAATTCTGTGTATAGTTTTCTGGGATATTCTGCCGTGAATATGTGACCTCTCTGGCCAACGTCTGAACATTTATTTTTATTTTATTTATTGATATTAACGGACATAGTCCAATAAAATATAATACATAACATGAACAATATATAATACATCAGAATAAAAAACATAGCAATTTAAATACCAAAGCAAGGACAAATGAAAATTACTAACAAGATGGAGATAAGGTCTGGACTATCTAATCAGAGATTGTTTAAATCTGGACAGACTTACACCAAAGAAGTCCAGATCCTGCCTTGAATTTATTAGACGACATAACCGTGACATGGGAGCATATGAAATCCATAATTAGACATACCCAACATGCAAATCAAATTCAATCTCTCCTAGGCCCTGGCCAGGCCAAGTATTTAATTATAAAAATGAGTGTTGCACCAAGTGTGGGTTCTGCCGAATGTCAAATTCGGCCGAATGTTCGGTTTAAATATGTTCCGAAGTCGAAATTCGGTTAAATTTCGCGCGCTTTTGCCCGATGAACAGGTCAGATCGCCATCACAAAAATACGTGAAATTGTTTATTTACTGTGTGTTTTTTAATTAATTAAGCGGCACAACGTAGCTCTGGATAGTTATAGAATATTATATATTAAAATTGATTATTTTATTTTATTAAAGCATATATATTGTTGATAGTTGATGTGGTTTCTTTTCTAGAGAATAAAAAACATGATCCATTCAAACGTTACCTATTTACTTAATATCAACGTTTCGTCTACGTAGATTTCATTATATTAGGTCCTTACATATGAAATTGACGTTTTGCCGTACTGGCAAATTTGATCTCAAATATCTTCTCTTTGGTTAGGAATTCCAAATCCAAATTTATACAGCTATTTACTCATGTATTTGTGTTTTGAAAATTATAATTCATTTGTTTTTTCCTCAATTGTTTTTTTCTTTGCGTCACTCAGTTTACAAAATGAAAAACTTTAAATATCGCGTTATTTACGAGTACGAGTTCTACCGTGGCACCAGTGCTGCAGAAACGGCTCGAAGGATTAATGATGTGTATGGCGACGGTGCCGCAAAAGAAAACACAGTGCGTTTATGGTTCCAACGTTTCGTTCTGGAAATTTCGACCTGCAGAACAAGCCCCGTGGACGGCCGGAGACCAAAGTTGATAATGAAGAATTGAAGGCGGAAGAAATTATTGTGGAAGCGGATCCATCGCAAACCACATCCGAGTTAGCTGCAGGCTGCGGTGTTAGTGATAAAACTGTTTTAATCCACTTGAAGCAAATTGGTAAGGTGAAAAAGCTTGAAAGTTGGGTACCTCACGAATTGAGTGAAGCAAATCAACAAACGCGCGTTGACTGCTGCGTTGCATTACTCAACCGGCACAATAATGAAGGGATTTTAAATCGAATCATTACCTTTGATGAAAAGTGGATCCTGTACGATAATCGAAAGCGCTCATCGCAATGGGTGAACCCTGCCGAACCAGCCAAACCATGCCCCAAGCGAAAATTGACTCCAAAAAAGTTACTTGTGAGCGTTTGGTGGACTAGTGCTGGTGTCGTTCACTACAGCTTTCTTAAATATGGCCAGACGATTACGGCAGATGTCTATTGTCAGCAACTGCAAACCATGATGGAAAAGCTAGCTGCTAAAGAACCGAGGCTGGTTAATCGCTCTAGGCCACTGCTGCTTCATGATAACGCTAGACCACACACTGCACAACAGACGGCTACCAAATTAGAGGAGCTTCAATTGGAACGTCTAAGACATCCACCGTACTCTTCGGACCTTGCCCCAACAGATTACCATTTTTTTCGAAATTTGGATAACTTCTTGCAAAGGAAAAAATTCAACTCCGATGGGGCAGTCCAAACCGCCTTCAAAGATTTTATTGATTCCCGTCCGAATAGTCTTTTTAGTAAAGGGATCGATGAACTACCTATGAGATGGCAAAAGTGCATAGATAGCAATGGTACATACTTTGATTAAATAAATATATTATAATAAAAAAAAATCGGCTTTATGTTCCTCCCATACTAAACGCCAATTTCATATGTAAGGACCTAATATTAAATTTATTTACACTTTTCCATTTCTTATTTAAATCCTACTTATTTAATATTTACAAATGTGAAAGTTAAGATGGTTGTATGGATGTTTGTTACACAATCACGGATCTGGATGAAATTTGGCACAGAGATAGATTATTGTCTGGAAAAGCACAAAGAATACTTTTCATCCCAGTAATAGGTTTCTGTAGGATGAAATCGAAGTCGACGCGAACAAAGTCGCTGGCAAAAGCTAGTTAATTAAAAAGCTACCGAAGTTCGGTAGATTTAAATGAAGTTCGGCAGATTTAAACGAAATTCGGCCGAAGACGAAGTTCGGTAAAAGTTGTCGAAGTTCGGCTATACCGAATGTGAAACGAATTTCGGTGCACCTCTAATAAAAATGACATTTTAATTCTAAATTCAATTTTTTTATGTAATAGATAAATACATTTTTTTTACAATAAAGATTTATTTTTTATTTTACAAAAGACATTTTTTTTACAATAAAGTAGTGACAGTTTTAACAATGGTATTTCTCTTGTACGTGAGTAATATAACTCGTAAGTAGGAGAGAATAAATAAGTCAGAAATATTGAAAAAAAATGCAAAATTTGATGTCGCATATCTCCATAACTATTGATATAAGGTCATGGTTGCTTGAATATTTTGGACTCATAATCATGCGAGGTTATTAATGTTTTCCAAATAACCCTGTATATGATATTCTTCTGTGTATGTGAGACTTCTATAATTTATCTTTACCTCTGTGGACAAATTCCAGTAATTTTTTTCTCAGAACATACATATAAAAATATTATTAAAATAAAATTCTTTATTAAGAAAAACACCACAGAAAAGTAAAAATAAAATTAACTTTTTCAAAAAAATTTTCTTCGTAATATTGTTTATCAATCTCTTTTATTTAGAGTTATAATAGAGAGATTTTTTTATCCAACTGTGCCTTTTTTAGATAAAAATGAAAATATCTTCATTATTGTATAATATTTCAGTAATACGAAATATTGTGAAAATACGTATGTTTTGAAAAGGTCATTCAATTTTAAAAACGTGAAACGATATATTCTCTATTGGGGGGGGGGGTAGCCCCCCTCGCCGCTGCCCAAGAACTCATCGTCCTCTCAGTCCAGCACATTTTCTAACAATACGAGTTTAAATTGTCCCAGAAGGACGGCGCCCCGCTGCCGACGGACCGCCACCAGCTGCTGGGCGGGAACCTGACCATCGAGTCCATCGAGGAGTCGGACCGCGGGCTGTACCAGTGCTCGGCCAGCAACGAGGCCGCGTCCGTCACGGCGGAGACGGAGCTGATGATCGAGAACGTGCCGCCCCGCGCGCCCTACAACCTGAGCGCCACGCCCGGGGTCAGCTCCGTCACGCTGCGATGGGTCCCAGCCACGAGTAGGCAATCCCTTTCTTATCCCACAGACGGCTCTAGTGAGTAACATCTTCATTACTTCGACGGACTAGTCTAGCCCTTTGAACTCCGTGCGCCGCCCACACCGAATCGACTACGTTTTCATTTTCACTCCTAAGAGTGAGAAAGTTTCGGCGGATTAGGGATTGCAAAACTAATCACACATGAATCGACCTCAAATTTTGATATTTTCTTCCAGTAATTCGGTTAAAAACAATTTTGTAGCTTTAAGACGGACCAGAAATGAGGATTATAAAGGCAATATAAAGGCAAAGGCAGCAATATTGAAGTGGTTCTGTGATAAATACAAAAAACCTGTCACTAATTGAGGAAATTTCTCCGGAATCTATGAAACCTACACCGAATGGGAAATAATTTTTAAAAAAAAGATTTCTACCTCACTTTTCTTTCTATATATATTTATAAATAAATGCTTAACATTTAAATACCTTACGAAATTGCTGTGTTTGCTACCAAATAGTGGACATTGTTGCTTTTACAACTTACGTAATTGCATATTTGATGGATTTTGTCACGTGACATATTCTTGGAAGTTGATTGGTGGATATTTGCTTTTTACATTATGAGGATATGGCTTTCTTTGCTTTTAAAACTGATTTTAAAACATGATTTTGAAAGGAATAGATCTTTATTTCTAAATTAGTAATTCTCAACGACTGCATTAAAATCATATTTTGAATATTTTTGGGTATTGCTGCTTTTGCTTTTATATCCCTCGAATTATGTTGTTTTTGAAATAGCGCGTGCTTGCGTTAATGTTTCCTTTCCTCGATTCTTTAATATTCATTGCGATTTTGGACAATCAAGGGCAATTTAATGTGAAAAAAAATAAGGGAAGCTGTAATGTTAATTTTTGGCGTTGTTCTGTTAGGTCAGAAATGGTGTTTGTAGAATGTGTTGTAAAAAAATCATCTAGGGTTGACTTATCAACATTCGGACCTTTCAGAGAGATTTTCATTACCATTTTCAACATTTACCATTACAAAATATTGTTTTTTTTTTGCAAACCCTAGTGAGAACAATTTTAATATGATTAATCTTATGACACAGATGGTTTTGTAGGTTTTTGGGGCACCAGAGTTAGATCCAGTTTCCGTCATTTACGATGGTCGAATCTTCACAGATAGTTTCGGAGACAATTGAAAAGCAGAAGATATGATAAAGTGACAAAATGAGTGAAAGAAAAATGAAAAAGTTTTTGGGATTGAATAATATAAGACAAGGCCGAGAAAATAATACAGGTTTTGAAAATAAATGACTTCAGTTCTTTATCTTCAGCAAATAGTACTCGTTCTCTGATATTGATAATGTTTTTGGTATTCTCTTGAGTACCTACTTGAGTACCCACAATCTTTAGCACAAAAGAATACTGTAATAACAATGTTTAATTGACGGATTCAATAAGATAAGTAGCGCTTAGCTCAGTGAAACGCAGCAAAGAAGTAGTTTGCCGCTCCTTTTTTGTTCGGGTAGATAATTAATTGTAATTTAAATAGAGTATTGATTAAATCAATTGTTACAATTGGTTTGTACTCCCGGGTTCAGATAATGCCCGCCCTGTGCTGGAGTACCAGGTGTGGTACCGCCTCGTAGACGTGACGGAATGGAGGACGGTCCGGGTATCTTCAGGCAGGACCACGGAGGCGACCATCAACCACCTCAGTCCCGCGAAGGAGTACGAGTTCATGGTCTTCAGCCCTGATCGCTTCGGCGAAGGCATGTTCAGCAAGTCCATCAGGGTTTGGACTAAAGGTACGGAGATACGCTTAAAAATATTAGAAGTAAAAATCAGAAACGAAGAAACGGCACAACCGAGAAACACGAAGGTGCTCGAGCGACTTCTAGAAGCGAGAACAGAGCTAGAATCAAGGATTGACTCGAAGAAGACTGATTTTTAGACAATAGTTGTCGAACCACACAAAATACCAGCTGCTTTCTGCTTATGTACATTGGCACTTGCAGGAACTTCGTGCACACACGCTTTACACGCATAAAATACATTGCTGGCATAGAATAGAGTTTGCTCGACACAAGACATCGAGGAGGTACCTACCTGCGGAGTGTTGGACGAAACGGCAAGTAGAAACGGAAAAGTACTTGAGGATTAATGGGTACTGAATGAGTTGTATTTCAATTTTAACGCATAAAGCAAAATTAATTTCTTTTTTTCTTATTAGGTCCAAACGAAGAAGAAAACTTAGCAACTGCCAATGAACCCCTCGGCTCCTCGGTAAACATGGGGCAGCCCAGAGACCTGGGGGTCCGCCTCACCACCGAAGGCTACCTGCTGGAGTGGATGCCTCCGCTCCACGGCAGAGACCTGCTCAGGATATACATCGTCAAATGGTCCAGGGGAGCTGAGGAGTTCCTGATGGGGACAGCGGAGACCAAGAATAATTACTATATCAGTTAGTAAAAATTTTGTATACCAACTTTACTTGTCGAAATTATAATTCAGACGCGGGCCGTCGCTCGTAATGTAAACATAGGAGAACAAGGTAAACGTAGAAACAATTCGAGCAACGGATATACCAGTCGGGCCTCTGCCATAACATCGGGCAAAGCTGTGCCGCTTTAAATCATCTATTTGTTTGTTCATCATTTATATCATTTACTTGTACATTTTCACTTGCTCCCGGGGCATATCTCCGGGAAGAAACAAACTCTTTCATTCCACCGATCGGGCCTCTGCCATAACATCGGGCAAAACTGTGCCGCTTTAAATCATCTATTTGTTTGTTCATCATTTATATCATTTACTTGTACATTTTCACTTGCTCCCGGGGCATATCTCCAGGAAGAAACAAACTCTTTCATTCCACCGACCACAAACCTTCTTTAAAAAACCATAACCTGGGCCATCGTATAAAAAGACTTCCATACAAGTTTCTCATATAAAAAGCTTCATCTCTGTGAAACTTTTATAATTTATCTTAATTAATTAAACATCCCCCTGGGGACAAAATCCAGTAACCAGTTCTCAGAACATACTTACATATAAAAATATTGATATTTTTTAGCTGTGTTTTTCGTTTTTCAAATAAATAAAAATAAATATTTGCAGTTGAGGACCTCGAAGAAGACGAAGTGTACCACTTCCAGGTATTCGCTCTGTCAATCAATGACCATCAAACCATGAGCTCCAAGGTGTCCATCCACGTCCCCGCATACGGAAGAATTCGAGCGGCGGTCGCCGGAGTGGCGTGCGTGGTACTCCTCATCCTGGCTGGAGCCGTCTTCTGGTTCTCCAGGCACAAGCTCATGAAGAACCAAAATTCAACGGAGAACGGAAATAAATCCAAAGCCAACGGAGAGCGTTGATCGCTAAAGGGGAATTTAAATTATATCATGTTCTTTACACACAATTTTCCCTGCAAATATGAATGTGTAAATACCGTGTAATATATAATATTATTTTTCAATAAAAATACTTAAATCTAAACATATATTTTGTAATATATATCACACGGAATTGTTGTAGGCGACATTATACAAGAAGACTGTATACATACATATATAAAGTAAATCGCCTGCATACTAACGTCTGTATCTAATTATTTATGTTTATTTACTATGTAGTGTTAAATTCAAAACTGTACCGGAATTTTAAATTTGGCAGCAGAGTAGAGAGTTAGTTTGGGTTTCATATTCTGCTTGGCTTTGGAGTGCAACACCCACGCTTTCAGGTGCGGTCTTTTTTCAAGAGTTTATGTGATCTTCAGTGCAGGTATATGCATATTTATATTAAGAGTTGTCAGTAGTTGAATCACTCTTCTAGTGATTGGGAATTCATACCTCGTTTCAGGAGACCACCAAGTTAATTTTATTTTCATAACACTAGGATTGAGTTTAATATGAAAATAGTAAGTATCAAATGTGAGACGTCCTTCTTGTTCGCATCTCTATTTAAATTTAAACTCAAGAACAGTGTAAGTTATTACAGCAATTATCGGTTGCCTAGGATATTTTTGTTCGATTTACGAACAAATTCAGTTTGTGAACAAGCTTTCAGAACGGAACTCGTTCGTATGTAGAGGAATTACTGTACAGTGATGAAGCTAACAATGGGCGAGAAGGGGAACATCCCGATTGGGATGCAGAACTGAAGCTTCGCTGAATGTACAAAAAATAAACATATACAATTTTCTCTATCAGTGGAGAACCGTTAATATACGATGCGTTTTTTCGAAAGAGTATTAGGTCCGGTATCTTATATGACCTATTGTTTATTAAGTTTGTTTTAGACTTTTGCAGCATGCGAAAGAAAAAATTGGTAAAGAAATATTTTATTTCGTGCAGCAAACGGAAAATTAGGGAAAACATTGAATCTTCCTAGTACTTTGTTATGAATGACTGGCTGCATTTAAATAGGTAAGTTTGTATTTATTTAGTTTTTCCATAACTGCGTGATAAATGCACAAACTCATTGACTTAACTCCAAGTACCGTTGAACTCAACGTAAAACCAAGGGAATTGGAATATTTTTCATGTTAAACGAAATGACAGATGTCAGTTAAAGTTATAAGCAGTAGGTTATTCCAGCCGATGGATAATCGGGTATTATTTAAAATGCGTGTGGTATGTACAACATACGGCATCCTAGTACATATTTAATATTTATCAGATATCATTCTCATCATGTGAATGTTTGCTAACAACTGCTGGATATCTATACTATTTTTGTTTTTCTGTTATTGTTATATTTTAAAAATAAATATGTCAGATCACAGATTATTTTCTCAACCAGAATATTTTTTATACTATGCGATTTTTCATGTTAAATGAGTTCCACTCTATATCGGCCATAACTGGAGAAGTTTACAATAAAACTATTTATGATAGATTTTAATATATTATTTATTTTATAGTAAAGTAACATATGTATGTATCATGTTATATTTTTTCACGCATATACATGTTATAAATATATTACGTTAGAGTTGGCCACTAGAAATAGAGTATGGCCTTTGTACGACTAGGTAAAGATGGTTCTGTCAGAAGCCTCAACAATTGACGAGCTTGTATGAGAAGATGTATAAATGTAGATGAGATGAAGAGATGTGTATCATGAGGACAGAAGAGTGGGACGTTTCATCCTCGCTGCCTACCTCCGTGGGGAAATGGCGTGATGGTAAGATAATTAGTTTAGTTAAGTCGGGCAAATTTTAAAATAATTTTATTACATTAACAACTTTACCGGTAAAATAGACTTCTTAAGCCTGGGTTTTTCCACTACTAGATAAAACTTAACGATAGCTGCATAACTATTGCCATTTTCCATACCTCTATCCTCCACATCGAGCTGCTTTCTCCAAAGTTACTCATGTCGCGAAGGCAAAAATGAAAATCGTTGTACTAGAAGTAGTACAACGATTTTCATTTTTGAGGTTGGAACTTTTCACTCTTGTTATTCTGCGAACAACATCTTTTGCTTTTATCTAAGGGAACGTCCATAAGCTATGTGGCGTGATCAAGGGGAAAGGGAGGATTGGTAGAATGCTACGCAGAGGGGGTCAGAGTCGAGATACGTAATTCTTTCATTTATTTTATCTGGCACAATAAAAACGATACAGAATATGCGATCGATAAATCTGCTCATATCAGTTTGCACCGATAAATGGTAGCGATACTTTATAATGTGTGTATCCGACCTTAAGCACCGTTTATTTTTTAAGTCAAGTTTATTTTTTGAAAACACCGGGGGGGGGGGGGGGTCAAAGCAAAAGCCACGTTTGGTCTACATGGGGGAGGGAGGGTTTTGGAAGAACTCTCAAAAGAGTTCAAAATGGAACCACATAGTTTATGGACCCTCCCTTACTTTTAATGCCTTAGTAAGGATACTCTGTATAAGATACGTTCCAAGGCTCAATGGACTATCTTGAACTTGTGAATGAAGCCTGTTCGCAAGGGTTCAAGATTTAGAACAATACAGACGCGCTGATTAAAGACTTTTGTTTTCGGACACTTTAAAATTTCGGCTCTGAGTACCTTTAGGTTTATTTTCTAAATGTTGTCACCTGTAGGTACCATCTGACGTAGATGCACCTATATACATATATTATATCTTTGCAACAAACTCAACTGTGCTATTGTTATTCGATATTTGTACCGTAAGAATGGGCAAATTTAGGATTATTTTCATCTTATCAATGTTTATTTTGAGGCCAATATCTTTTCAGCTAACCTATACCTACTGCTTCTGTTTAGACCGAGGAAAAAATATGTCTAATGTATTCTATATAGGTATGTAATGGTTATAATAATTTATGTAATTTTCTCCTAACGAATTTTGGCTCATGCTTTCAAAAAATTATTTTTCATCCTTTTCGCTTGTTTGTTAATAATATGTTTATTTATTATTTGCCAAAACTTATTTGTATTTATATATATACATTTATCAATTCTTTCGAAGTCAATTTATTTTGTATGATTGCACTTCATTGATTTTTTAACAGAACTTATTGTTGTCAAAATGAATAACGTTAAAATTAATATAATTATATGCCTCTACGTTAAATCTGTAAATATACTTCAGTAGATTTAAGAATTTACGTGTATTTGTAAATTTATGGGTGGATTTTTGTGGGCTGTTCTGCGCATGGCTTGACGAGATCTTCAGTGACATATATATTTATTCTCCTCTTTTGATCTGGTAGATCTGGATGTCGCTCTCTTTCAATCGCCATCAAAATTTGGAGGATACGTCTTAGATCGTGGATAATGTTCAGTTCTAGGATCCCCAAATTGAGGTAGAGTTCTCATTTTCCTGATTCCTGTCAGATCAGTAACACAGGGTGCTCCAATGATGGATTCGAAATATCAGCCGAATATCCCGAAAATATCCCGAAAAATCCCACGAAAATGATTGCGATATTAGTTAATTAATAAATTTAAAACAATAATTAATTAAGACAATTTACACACCTTAATTCTTATTTATTAAATATACCAACATTTTTTTAAATTTTTGTAAAAGGGTACCTATGTAAGAAAAATACACAAAAATTCACAATTTAGTCATGAAATTTTATTTACACAATAACTATCTCCGATGAAAACTGATTAAACTTTAAATAATATAATACTAGTTAGCTATATTCAATGATTCAATGTATGTATAATAAAGGAAAACGAAGTATCGAATGAGTTAATTAGTACCTACTCTCATACGCGCGCATGTGTGTATGTGTAAAGAGGGAAGAAATTTAATATAATTCATTTACAATTGACATTTTAATATTTAATTTGTAAGAAAACGACTGTAGGTTCCAGACATGTACTATATTTTTAATTCAGGTACAGGCAGGTACCTACCGAATTCGCAAATATGTCAAAACGTTTGACATTCTTCATTACAGTGGGAAATTCTTAAATTGATCTCTGATAAAATGCTTCTAAAATACCTATAAAGTGTAATCAAGAGCAACAGTAGTATTAATTAGTAAGACTGTCACTATTGCCAGTAATTTTGAAAGACGTCACCCTCAATTTCTGTCAATTAAATATTCTTCGGTTCGTATGTACCTACGTACATTGACAATTTCCCTAGAAACACGACACATAACACCTTTATTACATATTATTTATTCATAGTGTAACATTAGTGTAATATTTCGCAATTAAAATCTTATGAATGTTTTTATTTAATTTATCTCATTAACGTAGCCTGAAGACATTAAAAATGTTTTGTGAACCACGTGTATTATTTTTATTTTTACCATTATTTATAATATTTACCGTTCTTTGAAAATAATAACAAATTTTTGAAAAAATGCAAAAGACAAATCTCTCTTCAGCAATAGAAAAAACAGTCTTACCGCCGGGATTTGAACACGGGACCTTTCTCTTTTGCATATTTTCAATGACATAATATTTTAAACTAGGCAAATGTAATATTAAATTTCATTATTTTAAGTTAATTATAATTTTATGTTATAGTATTTAAACTATTGTTATAAATAAAATCTTTAGTAAATCAGAATTGTTTTATTCGAATCATTGCTGAAAGTAGACGACAGTGACAGAAAAACGTTTATTACATAAATTTCTACCGTACCGACTCGGTTTCATCAACGCCGTTAGATGGCAGTAAGATACATGCCAGTCGCGCTTATATTTTACGACTTGAAACAAAAATGCATCTCGCAAGAAGCATAGTTGAAACCTTGTAATTATAACTATTGTGAAATTAATAAATTATCAGCAATTCCTTTTCTATAAAGATTGCACATTCGTATTGAAGAATGTTTTAATAGGTGCAGGCAATGTTACATGGGAATGGAAAACAAGGAACTTTAGAAGACGGTTTGCACAAATGTAGGTAGGTACCTACCTAATTGAGATATTTTATTTCTCTAAAAAGCATATAAGTACCTAAATAAATATTTTAATAATAAAAAGAGTACTTTTGAGTAACAAATATCCAAATCAAATATCTATAGAACATATTATTTGCTAGTCACATTCATTACTAATGTAGCAATCTCAAAAAACTATTACAATTTATTAATTATATAAATAACTTTATGTTTCCATTCGCGTATAAAACAATTGAAATATTTTATATCAATGAGTGCCAGAGTGTGAAAAATGAAAGTATACTAAATGCGGTGGAAATGTGGTTGCTTAGCTGACAAATTGAATAAAAATCGCTTGGATGGTTTGGTCATGTGGAATGCACAAGCGGGGAAAAAATACTGTAGGCTCAAAATTTTCCTTTCACAAATGTCTAGTGCGTCCATCTTAGCTGCGTATGTGATGCGAACACCGACCTGACGAGCGTTTTGTACACTAATATTTTAGTGTTTCCGGACAGCAGTCTGACTTTCTTTTAATTTTGGAGGTAGAGCAGCGATTACGCGGGGTATGTACCTACTAACATAGATAATGATTTTAGATAATACTCATGAGAAATTAATTTATAATTCCATTTCTTAGTGCTGTAAACTTGTATCGTTTTGTTCAACTTATATTAAAGTATATTATAAAACGTTAAAAGTTTATTGAAGCTATTAACTAACATCGTCATCGCTTGCATTCGAAGAGAATGCGGCCATGTCTTTAAAGAGAATTGAGGAAGATAGGTAGGTAAATATAGAAAATTCAGTAAGCAGAAAGAAGTACGGGAAGGGAACCTTCGTTCCTAGAACTAACTAACTAAATATCACGCCATTTCCCCGCAGGGGTAGGCAGAGAGGATACAACGCCACATTCTTCTGTCTTGGCACACAACTTTTGCTTCGGTTACATTCATACCTACATCTTCTCATGCAAGCTCTATGGTTGTTGAGGCGGTATAACTTTATTTTGTGGCCTCACTCGATTTTCTTAAAAAGTACCCTGGCGTAGTTGAGTGCCCTGAAGTCAAATCTGAAATCAAAATTTGGCGGTCGTAAGTATTTAAAAAGTTATTACACTTTAAAGTTAGGAGATTTTCCATACGTTTTGACGTTTCGATAATTTTATCTGTAATAAATATGACGCGAACCATAGACAATTTTTCACCAATATATTTTTTTGTTAAAAATCATTAATAATTAGAATCAAAATCGAGTGAGGCCATTAAATAAAATTTAGCCGTTTATGCTTTTAACCGGGCCATCCTAGAACAATCGATCCTAGAACAAAGAAGAAAATCGCGGCACAGCTATATGCATCTCAGAAACACAAGAGCATTATTTTAATGTATTATATTATATATACCTTTCCTTGCCGAACATTAAGATTAAGTTTTTACCCTAGTTTAATGGCTTCCGTAGATACGCTGCTTTTCGTTGCTTTTCACGCCTCAATTTAGACCGATATAAAATATCACGGACAGTACCTACCGGCAACCGTAGCGCTGCTTCTTTACATTGATACCACGAGAATAATTCGATTTATTTATTTGAATTTATGTTGAACCATAGAATATACCTATACAAACTACAATCTAAGTTGTGAACTATACTCAGACAAGAATGTGACGTAGACCTCTTTTCATTTAAGAAAGACCGTTGAATTAGTATGTGTAAGCCATGCGTAGGACGCATATTGTTTCTTTGTGTTGGTGATCACAAACAATCTGCCTCGTAAGCACGGCTTTCACATACTAATTAGATTGTCTTTCTCATATGAAAACAGGTCTACTTAAGATGATAAGCACTATTTTAAAAATATATTATTATTACACAAGTTATGAACAAATGTAAGCATGGATTAAACAAAATGAAGAAGAGGAAAATTATGTATTTTCTAGCGCCATGTTACGTTTTACCATTGTATACCATTAACCTTTATTCGATAATAATTTATATTTTCAACATATAAAAATAGGTTCTTACCAACCATCACGCAATAGCTGATTACTTTCTACCAGTCAATATTATTCCAATTACAGTGTATTTCCTACTGAGTTATGAATAATATAGCCATCTTGGGACTTTGTTTGACGTTTAATAAGTCTATTAAAAATTTAAACAAATATTTGAGACGGCTCTATTAATGACACACGCAAACATTTATTTTTAGAGGCACGTATGACGTCATCTGACACATGAGTAGAATAATTGACCTTTTGTACAGGCCTTTTATAAATTAGATTAGATTCTTTGTTAGTATCTGCCACTTAAACAAAGGCCCTACTACGTTTTTGCTGGATTTTTTTAAAATAGCAAGCACAATTATACGGCCCCGTAAGAAATCATCAATAGGCTCATGACCCCCGCGGCAATAGGAAACAATCCAGAAGACGTTATGATGTGATTCCAGCGAAACGTCGAGAATCATATCCCTATACATACATACGGATCGTATAAAATATCCGTTTTGTTTCAATACCTAAATATTAGTGATGCAACGAATACTATTTTCACGAATACGAATATCAAGCCTTCCATTCGGCGAATACGAATAATTCAACAAGGTAATAAAAAATACACCACTGTTTTTTTTTTACTAAGAGATTTAATAATTAAAATTTACCGCCGGCAATTTTTTTTTAAAAAAGCACAACATTTGTAACTTCTCAGGCGTTAGGCGATTTCTTGTATCCGTTTGTTTTCTCAGCTGTCGAAAATAATCTTTCTGAGGCGACAGTAGATGGCTTCTGGGCCAATTTTTGCCATATAATTAGATTTAATTTGAAATTATTTTATAAGAGTTAACACTTATACATACAACGTAAATAAAATGGAAAGAAAAACAAAAGTTACATGAAACGAACACCTAACCTTATTAATAACCCAACGAAACTAGATGAAAGAACTCATGTTGTGCTGTGAAACAAGTAACAATTGACAACTTGAGAACTCGACAAATCCATTCATTCAATGTTAGGGGAATCCTCGATAATAGAGTGCGTAGATGTGTTCGGACACACGGTGCACAGCCAAACCGTAATTTGCATTGCGTTCAGTTATAAATAGTTTGTTATTAATATTCGTGATGATATTCGGAGAATACAAATATTCGGCGAATGCGAATATTCGTATTAGTTGCATCACTAGTTGTAATGTGATTCCAGCGAAACGTCGAGAATCGTATCCCTACACATACATACGGTTCGTATAAAATATCCGTTTTATTTCAATACTTAAATATCAATAATCCATTTCAAGATTAATTTAAAAAACTTTTTTTAAAACGCCTTGATTGTTTTTAACGTAGTATATTGGTTTCGATACTAATAAGAGGACCATAAATTAAATGTCACTTATTTAGGCCGGCGCCACACTAGGCGTATCTTCCGTCGCAGAACGCCGCTACATTTCTTTCCATATAATACGCGCTTATCGAACACGCTGAGCGGATCGTCGGTCGATCCGCTGGCGGAACGCCCGCTACAGCGTCTGTTCGGTTCTCCGCCCGCGGAACTTACGTCAACGTAAAATCGGTTACGTCGCGTCTCATGTTTTTAAACGCAAAGCGCCACATTCGACGTATCGTCCGCACTGCGTACGCACGTGTGTTTGTCGCAGACTGAATCCGCCGCGGAATATTGTATGTGAGGCGCCGGCCTTAAATGTAGAGGTAGACGTTCCCACTGCTACGTAACATTGTCTGGCCTTATCTTGTGAAAGATTATTCTAAATTCATGAAATGATACATCAACGGGAACAGGTCGTAGTTTGAGAATTGCCATGAGTCGGAAAATTGATAACTTCAACCCTTCTCTTAGGGGTGAACAAATTTGTCAGGCTTCATATCGCAAATGATACCGTATTCATTTTCAAAGACACTGCTCGTATAAAAAAGCTGAAAATGAAACGGTGTGTCAGAAGATGTCTAGACGATAGAAAACTGACACAAAACAGACGAAACAGTGTCATACGAGGGGTATGAAAGTAAAGGCAGAAATATCCAAAAACCTTAAATAATTTTATTTATAAAAAATTGGTATAAAAAGGAGTTAAAAATTGATATACTTCTCAGTCGTTTATTCCAAATGAAAGATGGGATCCTTCGGTTGAAATCAAATGCTTCATAAAGCAAGCTCGTGCAACCTTTATCCGAATGAAAAAGATGTTCTGCAGTCATGATCTCAACCTTGGATGACGAATGCGGATGGTCAGATGCTACGTGTTTTCAGTGTTATTTTTATTCTATGGAATGGAAGCTTGGACGCTTATCGAAGAACTGATAAGGCGACTTGAGGCATTCGAGATGTGGATCTACAGAAGAATTCTCAAAATAAGATAGATGGACAGAGTTGCGAATGAAGATGTTAGAGTTATTAAAACTATAAAAATCCGGAAACTATCCGAAAAATCTAGGACATGTGATGAGACATCCAGAGAAATGCGAGATCTTGCATCTCATAATGCAGGGAAAGATTGCCGGAAGTCGGGGCCCTGGAAGGAGGACTAGATGGCTGAAAAACTTGAGACAGTGGTTTGGCCAGTCTACTGTGGAGCTGTTCCGGGCCGCAGTAAACAAAGTCCGCATAGCCAACATGATAGCCAACGTCCGTTAAACGGACAGGGCACGAGAAGAAGAAGAAGAAGAAGAAGTAAATTCCAGTAATTCGGAAGAATATCACATATGTAAAGAATATTGCTTTAAAAACCTCTAATGAAAAATATATATATCTCATTACTAATGGCGAATTTGAACTGGTTTATGGGAATGACAAATTTTCAACCACAGGTGGCGGTAGTAAAAATACTTCTTCTTCTTCTTCTTCTTCCTTAGCCTGTTTCTCTCCACTGCTGGATGTAGGCCTCTTCCATTTTCTTCCACTCATCTCTGTTTCTCCCCCTTCGCATCCAGGTTCTTCCTGCTTGCTGGACTATGTCATCAGACCACCTTTTGGGAGGTCTTCCGACGCTTCTATTTTTTGTCCAGGGCCTCCACTGTAGGATTCTGGGTGCCCATCTAGTATCCTCCTGTCGAGCCATATGTCCAGCCCACTGCCATTTAAGTTTTGCATTTAAGTTTTACAACACACACACAAAACAAGGCGTGCATATTAAACATATTATAAACAACTTTCAAAAATTTGATAGATGCGGTAGTATCTTGCTTGGGTGGAATTGTGAACGTTACATTGTGTAAATTGATCACATAAGTCAGCCATACGATAGGCCGTAAGCTCTGTAGACACCCAAAAGACTTCAATTCCTACTTTTCCATATAAAAAAGTAGCTACGTCTCTATGAGACATCTATAATTTATCTTAGTTAAATATTAATTTACTAGCCATACACCCGAGAAAAATCACGGAACATGCAATGATTCGCGTCTTAGCTAAGCCCTAGTATATTATATGGTATATTTTTGACGGTCCACGGACAGACGATGGTAGTAGTGTCGCTAGGGTGCCGCGCTGGCATTTGCACGTCCGAGGATCGCGCCCTACTTCCAACCGTGTTTTTTTCGTTTTTTAGCCGTAAATTTCAATGAAATTACGGACGTTACAGGAAGTTACGGACAGACAGACAACGAAATTATTATGTTTGATACACGTATATAAAAGGAAAACCGAGGTTGCAATTGTTTTAAAAAATTATTTCCAATAAGATGTAGGTTTCACAGATCCCAAAGGAACTTTCTCGAATATTGACAGTTTTTTTTATTTATCTCGGAAATACCTCAGTGGGATATTGCTGCCTTTGCTTCTAAACCCCTTATACTAGACTAAAAAATTAACGTCAATGAGAGAAAAAAAAAGAAATGACATGAACGCAATACATTGAAAATGTGTATGTGTATGACTATAATTTCTGGAAAATAATTATCTGATGAAGATATGTTTAATTCATGGAAAAAATACGATAAAATTGCACTAGAAATGAGATCCTTCACATATTTTTGAAGTAAAACTTCTTCTTTCTTCTTTGTGTCCGTAAATTCAAAGAATTCTATAAACCGGGGAATCTTCAATGATAAATGTCAAGGAAAAAAAATATTAATATAGGGCTTAGTGGTGGACATTATTGATAGAGAACGTTTTTTTTATTTAACTATAGCTGGTTTCGGATATTTTATACGAACCGTATGTTTTTCCGAGAAACGATACTCGACGTTTCGTTGAATTCTTGTTCAACGTCATCAGGAGGACGATCTTTACCCGCGGAGGTAAAGGACGGACTCCTGATGACGTTGAATAAGAATTCAACGAACCGTCGAGAATCGTCTCTCGGAAAAACATACGGTTCGTATAAAATATCCGAAACCAGTTACAGTTAAATGTGTCTAATAACTCTTTAATATGTTTTTCTTCTTCTTATACCTCATTATTATTTGAACCATCTGGTAGCGTTTATGATGGACATAGAGAATAACATATTTTAAATTAATGATTAATACTAATAACACATTTTGAAAAATCTCAAAAAGTCAATTTTATTTTTTAATTACAATTTTGCAATCGTACTTATATTAAAAACGAAATGAGATCAGCTGTTGGATAGGAAGGACGGATATTAGAAATTATTATTATTGTTGGATGTTTCCACATATGTAAGCTTTGCTTTAAATTATAAATTTTTAAAACAATGGCGTCTAACAATTCAACATGGAACTTCAGCTTTCAAACAAAACGAAAAACATCAATTGAAAAATTCCTAGCAAGTATAGCAACGAATAATTGTTAAACTTTGGACCATTACGGCATTCACGGATGCGTCCATCTAACCAGTAAATAGGTAGCTGACACACAATTGCCGTTAACAAAACCGGTTAAACTCTTTGCAAATTTTCCTTGAAAAGTGAGTTCATTCGAACCTCGTTTCGCAGCGTCTAGAATGTGATAGTTACGTAACCTAATCCAAAATCGATCACTTTATAAACCACATCATATAAGGCATCATTCCACGTCATCCTGAAAGAAACAAGACGCCGTATTTAATCCATCTCCGACTACCAAATGGCGAATTTTCCAAACTACACATGCGTAACCGTCGTGCAAACGAGTCGTGAGCAGGTTTTGTGGCGGTCGAGATGTGGGAAAAGCTTGACGGCACTTTGTGTGTTGATCCCTATCTAGATCACTGTGTAAATAGTCTATAGAGCAGAGCGTTTTGCTTTTTTACTTAAAGTGTAACGCTTCTGTATCATCTGTAGGCACGTGTTGGGTTTTATATCGTAAATCCGTTAGGCGGATCGTCTGGGAAAATCTTAGGCCGCTCTGGGTACACGCGAACTCTGCGGGTGCATTCGGAGTGCGCGCGCACCCGATGGTCTTGCCTGCGAACAGGGATGGGTGTTTAAAAAATTGTAGGTATTAATTTTCGCGGAGAGTTGATTGCTATAATTTTTTACTATTCCCATTCATTAATTATAATATTATTAATATAAAACTAACTAATATATTGGTATAATATAAAAAACCGATATAATTAATAAAATAAACTTAGTTTTCACCACTTTTTATATTGAAAATATCAACATGTTTCAAGGCCTGGGCCTGAGAAAGGGAGTGTTGTAAAAACTTGGTTTTTATGGGTTAGTTTTTAATTGATTTACATTTTTATTCTATTTTTAAAGCAATCCGCTTTTTATAATGCGATTAATAAAAAATTGTTTAATATTTCACAGAACTTTGTTCTGAAATTGCAACTTTACAATAATGTTTTCTTTAATATATAAACTAAATTTTTTGCAAGGTTTTAATCATTTTACTTGACTTGTATCAAAGAGAACGAATTTTTTTACAGAAGAGAGACTAGAAAAATTTTAGAAATGCAAACTTTAATATCACTTATCTCCTTAACTAAGAAGACTCCCCCGAGGTATTTCCTTTACCTAGACACCCGTTATAGGATGAATTTTTCATGCATTCCAAATTTTGCCTAATTATTCATTATGACTTTGTGCAAAACACAGGTTACTTCCCCCTCCATCTGATCACGCCACTCCCTTACACCGATATAAATGTCTATTATATTGAACACAATTCCAATTTTTTTTTATACACTCCAGAATTTTGAAAAAAAATACGGTTAGAAAAATATAGGATATTGCACCATCCCTCTGCCTGGACCAAATTTTGCAATCATTGTTATTACATATTGAGGGTCTTTGCAAATCCCAATTCTATTTTTTCAAATTTTCTTACAGCCATTAATAATTCATTTATTTAAGTATTATAATTAGATAGAGCCTTTGGCCAATCACAGATAAACCTTATACTAAGTAATTTAATAAAATACAGAAGATAAGTACAATGTTGAAGTGTAGGTTAAATAGTAATTTAAGTAGTTAGTAGTTCAGAATATTTTGAGTGTGTCCAAATTTTTCAGAACAGAACTGGATTTTTGTCACAGAGATATGATTAATCAATCAATGTATATATAGATGTCTTACAGAGACAAAACTGTAGGTATACATGTCTCATTAGCGACATCTGTGGTTATTCAAGGGGAATGAAAAAGCTTTGGTGCTATCCGCGTGGAGGATCATTAGAACTCACATGTGAAACGTGGCGCGTACTTTAAATATATACACAACTTCCAAAAATAAGTAGACATGGTATTCTATCATGGGTGGAAATGGCGGACGTTACATCGTGTAAAGTAATCACTTAAGCGAGCCGTACAATAGGTCGTAAGCCCTATGTACACCCAAAGATTTCTATACCTACTTTTCCATAAATATACAGTTTCGTTTCTGTGAGACATCTATATATAGGCACATTGATTAGTTAGTAGTTAGTAAATAGGTGTGTGCCATTATTTGAGTTGAGAGTATGTGTGTGTGTATGTCCCCGCGAATGTGTTAGGGGAATGTGTCACCTTGCAAGTTTACCCCTAACAGAATAAAAATAAAATATCCTGTAAAACTGAATATTGGGCAACACCGGGTACTGACTGGTGGTTATTACAGATAACTTTTCATTGCTGTCAGAGAAATGTGTGCGCGATGAAAATTATGTCAGCCCTGATTAATCTCTCGCTGTTATGAACGACTGGCGTTTGTCTTACATAAGTGTGATGTGTGCGGCACGGAGCTTCAACAAAATGGGTTGACGTGTGTGTGGGTGACTGTTAAGAATTTTCCGCAGCTTAAAAACTGTTTTACAAAATGGAGGATTTCACAGGCAGTGTTTGAAAGCGGAAACGTGTACTTAAGGTTGTGTATTTGAGCCGAAAATTCAATTCTATACCGGCACGATAAATTAACCCTGCTTACCTGAATAAACGTTTGAAAATTGAAATATTTTTCGGTAAACAAAATCCAATTTTTTAATTAATTTAAAAAATGGCACCTACCTGACTAGGGAATGCAATCCCCAGTCGGGATTGCCTTTTCGGGATCACTCGAGATTAGAATTTCCAATCCAGCGGGATCCCTAGTAGTTTTTATTACTATGTTAGGTTGATAAAATACAGTAAATATTATTCAAAGCTATTTTCATTATTTGAATGTAACATAAGTTTTAAGTACTTACTAAAAGCTCTACAGACATCAGGCGCGTGCAGTGGGAACATTGAAGCATGACTTTTAGTAAACGTATATTTTGGAAAAAAATTAAAATTAAATATTTATGCTACAGGTTTTTACGATATATCAAAATATAAATATTATGATAACAATTGTGATATAAATTTTACGAAATACATGTTGTATTCCGATTTTTTTTTCCAATTAATTGGTTCCGTAAAAGTCATGCTGCTATGTTCCCACTGCACGCCCCTAATAGACATACACAATTAAACATACAAACATAAAAAATGTTGATCAATGTTGATTTTTCTGTTCGGGATTGACCTTGTAAAATGCCTCGTATCTCGCGGGATTGCATTCCCTGTACCTGACTGTATAAACAAACATAATAATATTTTGATTGTAACGAATAAACACAAGGTTACGATAAATATTAAAAATATACATTTTTGAACACTAACTTTTTTTTTAACCTTAACCGTACTGGTGTCGATACCCGATGCCTCCGATTTTTTTATGAAATCAAATAGATTTTGGATATTGCTCGATACCCATCGATGTCTTCAAAAGAGGACTTAAAAGATCTTTTGGTATTTATTTCCAGATTTCTGAAACTTCTTACCATTACGCAAAAAAGCCAACGGCACGCGGTGTTCCCAAGCGGTCACCCATCCAAGTACTGACCGCGCCCAATGTTGCTTAACTTCGGTGATCGGACGAGAACCGGTGCTTTCAACGTGGTATGGTCGTTGGCAAGCGATGTGAGGAAAATGAACTATAACTTATTTACCCTCACTTGAATGTACGAAATGTGCATCTGTAGTTCGTTCGGTAAAAGCTGGCACAAACATAGTAAGTACTCACACATAAATATGCATTTCTTGTATATACTTTGACCAAATTAGGATTAAAAAATCTAAAAAAAAAATGCGAAATTTTTTCACTACGGAGCGGTGAAATAAAAAAAATTTTATTTAAAAAAAAAACAACAAGAAAACGAAATAATCACATTATCCCAGAATTCAGAATGTTATGTAAATATTATTTCTCATTTATTACCTCTACATTTATTTATTATTTTTCGAAGTGGAGTTTTTTTTAGTAATATTCCTTATTAACGTATATATTACATTCTCTCGAACTATTACATATCTACTAGAATACGCCTGAAAATCAGTATTTTCAATTTTTACTCCCTTTCTTTTAACTCGTGGCGTCTGCTTGCTTGACGAAAAAACTTTGGATCGATTTTTAACCCTTTTCCCGTGATCCAATCGAACTGAAACTTTGCAAGCAGACTCGAAGCGACGATCGAGAAGATCTATCAAATTTTCGTTTAAAAAAATTAATAATTATAGTATAATTTTGGAATTTTTCAAATTTTTAATGGTTTTTCACACAACTCAGTAAGTTGTATGGAGATTCCGACGCATCGGTAGACACGGAACCTGATTATAGTATAATTTTGGATTTTTGGAAATTTTTTATTACTCCCTTTCGTAGCGTCGCCCAACCGAAGCCCAACGCGTAGGTTAAGCGCCAAACCAGTTTCCACTAGTAAATGAGAAATGGAGTATAATAAAAACTTGGTTTTTATGGGTTAGTTTTTTAACTCCTATCATGCACCAGCATATTACATTTAAAAAAATATTATACATACTTTCATATAAAAATATCGTTAAAAATATAATATTTTCATTTTAAATTTTGTTTTTAACGACTCCAATAATGACGCTATGTCTGAGAGTGGTTCAAGCAAAAGTTTGCCTCGCATACGACTTAACAAAAATGCAAAGTTGTTAGTTGAAAAGGTATTATATATTTGGATTCAATACAGTTCGTATGGAAAAATACATTTTCCCTCGAATTTTTGTCTCTGGATAGCAATACAAGAGGCTAGTGCTTGTCATTGTTTGAATTATATGACTTGTCATGGCTCGTGTCTGCGGGAGACAAATGAAAACACTTGAAATTAATTATCGATTTATTAATTAGTAATCAATTATTTTATTACATTGAAAAGTCACTTAACATTGAATAGGCATGATGACAGTATTAAAGAATTAAAGAATAAGAGATTTTAGAGAAGAAAATATTTTAAAAAGATTTTTAAAAAATGATCCAGTTTATATACGCATTGAGATTAAAAAGATTTAATACAATACAATAAAAGTATAAAATTATGCGATTGTGTCAGAGCGAATGACGTCACGCCTCAGTACCCATCACCCGCGTTTTTGAACCGTTGCCATAGACACAATGCAATGTTTACTGAGGCTTGACGTCACATAGACGAAATGACAGCTGTGGGCGTTTTTGCGCGAAATTAAAAATGTTTAGATGAAAATTCAATTATTTGCATAAAAACTTAGTTTATTACTGAAATAATATTATTTTTGGTAATAGTAGAAGTGTAGGATGTACAATATAGAATGTTATTTCAAAATATGTCATCATGCCTATTAAATTAACACATTATTATATAACATATCACTCGTCTATGAACACTTTATTATCGCTGGGTAACACTAAATTTATCGCTTCTTTAAATAGTCAGTTAGGTACTTCGCTCGATTATTTGGTTCAATATCTGTCCGATTATATTACGACTGGTCACCCCGGCCGTCGTTCTGCGGCTGATATCGCATCGGTAGAAATGTCAAAACAAACTAAATTTGCGCAGCTGTCGGTCCCGCTTTATATACGCAATGCGTTGGTCTTTCGAACTCTCGAGAAGATTCTTTTATTTTCCAGAATTTACCATCTCATTGTTATCAGCAATATATTACAATACATTAAGACAAAACAAGAGGTAATTGGAAAGAATTCAAATTTGAGGAGGCAGAAGAGGTCAACCTTTTTCTTTCTTTCTACTTTAATTAATTAGTTAGTATTACCGCGGAAGACGCGGCATAACCAGATTAACCAGATACTGTGGTATGGTCGTATCAGGAGCCTCAACAACCATCGAGCTTGTGTGCGAAGATGTATGAATATGGATGAGGCGATAGTTGTGTGTCAGGACAGAAGAGGGGAAAAATGTGGAATGTGGAGTTGGGGGTTGTATGAAATATTAACAACTTTTTTCGGTATAATTGAGTGTCCTGATTCCAAAAATATCATAAAATAATGTTGCGCTGTTATATTTATTAATATTACACGAGTAATTTCAATTTTAAAATCGTAAAAATTTCCTTAATAAGTTTGACAGATGAACGATTTAATCTATACGATATGCGAAGTATAGACAACGCGATATTTTATTCAAATAATAAACCAAGAAACCATAGAAAATTAACGTTTGATTTCCATTTCCAAACAAATTTTGAGAACAATAATCTCCAAATTCAAATTTACTTTATTTTTTTCTCAGCTAATACGGGGCATTAATGAAATAAGTCTAGATGACATATCTGATTGGGAAAAGTCCAATTTTGTGTTTAAAATGGAAATAAGTCTGGATGACGTATCCGGCAGGGTAAAGGCCAATTTTTTATTTAAATTATTTATCTATGATTATATCTTATCCATAGATACGTGTAATAATTCAAAGGAAAAGGCTGACTTGTCAAACTTACTATGAAAATAATTGAGATTTTTAAATTGGAATTACTCGTTTAATGTAAATAAATATAAGAGTGCGACATTATTTTACGACATTTTTGTTAATATTTCATACAACCCCCAACGCCACATTCTGCATTTCACCCAAAATGAATTCGTAATGTCTTTAACATCTAATATAAATTGAGAAATACGAGTGAATTTCTTTCATTACCTTGTTTAATTTGTCACCAGTCCATGTGACATTTTCTTTGATAAAATTTATTTAAATGTACATCATCAAGGATTCTATATCGCATTATTTAATTATATTATCCTTGAATCTCCTGTTAAAAAGTTAACAGTTAATGCACACTCTCACATCTGTCAATTATATATTGGATAGCGGAGAAATTTTTCCATATAATAGACAGAGTGTAGTGAAAGCTTTGTCCCTAAAACAAATAAGAAATTCACGGCATAGTTAGGCGTAAAATGACAAACATGACAATCTTAATTCAAGTATTATATTTACTATTCACCCGTCCGTGGTGAAAGTTGACTACATTTTAAGCCTAAAAAAAGTAACCCATAAAAACCAAGTTTTTATTATACTCTCTTTCTCATTTACTAATTGAAACTTTTTTTTTCGCTTAGCCTACGCGTTGGGCTTCGGTCGGGCGACGCTACGAAAAGGAGTGATAAAAAATTTCCAAAAATCTAAAATTATACTATAATCAGGTTTCGCGTCTACCAGATGCGTTGAAATATTTTCATACAACTTAATAAGTTCAAATTCAAATTTCATTCAAAATGTATTATTTTTTTTAACGAAAATTTGATAGATTCTTGTTGATCGTCGCCACGAGTCTGCTTGCAAAGTTTCAGCTCGATTGGATCACTGGAAAGAGTTTTAAATGGATCCAAAGTTTTTTCGTCAGACAAGCAGACACCGCGAGTTAATATAAAGGGAGTAAAAAGGCATCCACGCAGAAAATATTTGCACTGATTAAATTCCAAATAAATACAAAATCTGCAACTTGATTTACTTATATTGCCAAATTGAGCATAATTACCAGCCATATAATATATGCATTCGCGAGCATAGACTAAAAAACTACTAACGATCTACGTAAATTAAAAACGTTTGACTTAATTATTATTATTATTATTGACTTTGTTCAGTGCCTTTCTTATTCAACTGTCAACAGAGGGAGAACTTGGTACACAAGCTCTACCAACAGAGGCATGACAAAATGAAAAAAAAAAACGCAAAATACACAGAACGTAAATACTCGACACTAATTGCGTATTTTCAACTGAAATATCTTTTTATTATGATACTGAATTAAATAATTACTGCAAAAAAATAATTTTCCTTCATCAATAACAGCAAAATAACTTTGTGATAACATCATTTATATTAATAAAAATAAAAAATTTGCAGAAAATCGCTATAAAATTAGAAGCATAGAAATTAACAAAACAAAAAATGATGGGATGATTGCAATCATTTTTATATAAAATAAGTATAAAATGTAGAAAATTTGATATCAGAATTAAGAAGCCCTCAAGATGTTAAATAGCAATAATTATTTTGAATTGAATCTTTTGGAAACAAACCAATCTTTAGATAAAGGTTTCGAAATTTTACGATTAAATTGTAAAATTACAAATTTAGCGAATAACACAGAATTACAAATAATAAATTAAATATAGAAATAAGAAAAAGTGTTAATAGCAAATTAAATATTACAAATAGGTAACGAAATGCTTTTCGCAAATAATAATCTTTTAAATTAGTTTTAACATTAATTTTTAAGTCTTTACGTCCATTTTAATATGTTTTATATCTTCATCAGTGCCATTGTCCCCGAAACATGTTGATAATTCAATATACAGGGTTATTTGGAAAACATTAATAACCTTGCAGGACTATATTCCTGCCTTGATTATGAGTCGAAAATGTTTAAGCTATTATGGCCTTATATCAACAGTTAAGGAGATATGCGACATCATTTTTTTTTCAATAATTCTGACTTAGAATATTTTGAGTTTTGTTCAAATCTTTCAGAACAGTGCTGGATTTATGTCACAGAGACATTATTAATCAATTAAGTATATTGCTCTCAAAATTTCGTAAAAAATCAATGTAGATTTTCTCATTAGCGACATCTGTGGGGATTTAGGGGAATGAAAATGGCTTTGTACAGGCCGCATGGAAAGGCGCTTACAACTCATATGTGAAAGCTTTCCACGCAATTTGAACATATATACAACTTCCAAAAAAATAAGAATAAGCATGGTATATTCTATCATGGGTGGAAATGGCGAATGTTACAATTGTGTAAAGTGATCACTTAAGCCAACCATAAAGATAGGTCATAAGTCCTATGTACACCCAAATGACTTCTATACCTACTTTCCCATAATAAATTCAGTTTCGTCTCTGTGAGATATCTATAATATACATTAATTCTGACTTATTTTTTGTGAAACTTTGTCATCACAGTAACTTATATCGAAAATGAAAAATTTTATTCCCGTTAATACGAGTCAAATAAAAAAATAAAAACCTTCGAATTCCAATTGGAATACATTCCAATTGGATTTTTTTCAGGGTTTTTATCATTTTATTTAACTTGTATTGAAACGAATGAATTTTTCGTAATTGATATGAGTTACTGTAATGATAGTCCAAAATTATAAAAAAAATAAGTCAGAAATATTGAAAAAAAAATGCAAACTTTGATGTCGCATATCTCCATAACTATTAATATTGGGTCATGATAGCTTGTGTATTTTCAACTCATAATCAAAGCAGGAACATCCTGCAAGGTCATTAATGTTTTCCAAATAACCCTGTGTAGTGGTTTTACACAAAGTGTTTTTTTTTTTTTATTATTTCTCCTTCAATTTAAAATTATCATTTTCTTTCGAGGTTTTCCAAACGTCAAAGTTTCTAGAGACATCAAGTACCCTAGAACTTCTTTTCATGCGAAATTTTACATTCAAATGCTTCGCTCGTATTCTCCCGTCTCTGTTAACGAAGCCAAACACAGCCGTAGACTGTTTGTCAGATTCTGAAGTGTGCTGTGCTGAGAATGAAATCTGTGTAGCGGTTTTGAAAGTTATGAGATGAGATACAATTCCTATGAAAAGTTTATTTCTTGTTGTAGAACAATGACGGATGTGCAAAAAATTCCATATTGACTTTTTTGGATCGTTAAAAAGTAAAAAACTAACCCGTAAAAACCAAGTTTTTGTTATACTCCCTTTCTTTGTAAAGTATAACAACAATTAAAGACGAATTAAAACATATAACATAACACTAAACTTACAGTAATTTAATATATTTCTAAAATGTCAGATGTTTTGAGCTTTGATAAGACACTTCATGCTTTGAAGATTAAATTCTAAAGACATTTGTCAGTCAATTTAATCAAGATTTTGATAGATTTGTGAATTTTGCTGTCGTCTGTGAACCAATTGTCATAAATTTTCAAAATTGTAGTGAAGTACCTATTATATATACCGACGGAGTAATTCAAAGTTTAAATATTCCGTGACGTCGTCAGGCCGCTCTTGGTAGTAATCAAACATTTGTATGGTTTCCAATTTTAAAAAATTAATTAATTTTTCTAAAAATCCAAAATTATACTATCAGTATTAATTTTTTAACGAAAATTTGATAAATCATTTTGATCGTCGCCACGAGTCTGCTTGCAAAGTTTCAGCTCGATTGGATCACGGGAAAAGGGTTAAAAATCGATCCAAAGTTTTTTCGTCAGACAAGCAACCAACCAGACGCTACGAGTTAAAATAAAGTTAAAAAAAGAAGTCATCTAATGGTATATAAAAAGTGTATTTTTTTCATTAATTGAACCGTCGTTATACAAAGTCGGTATAACAACGGTTCTGATTGGCGATCATAGAACAATGCAGCATGTGTAAAAACGTCGTGCGCTAAATATATTTGAGGTTTGAAAGGTATCAATTTTAAATAACTAACCCAAGTTTCAAAGGAAAATCTTCTGTAGTTATCGAGCTATGACATAAAGTGTCTTTATGCAAATAAAACTTCAAACTGCTCTCCTGCAAACTTGAGAAAAATCATATGCGTCGTTATTCTATGATTATGACAAAGTGTACATTTTGATAATGTATACATTGACTAGTTAACAATGAGCTATATACATTGTTTGAGGAGCTAAGCGTCAACACAACTTTAAAAAACTGGAAAGACTTCGGTGGCTGGGTCATGTGGAAAGAAAGACTGAACAAGTAACGAAGTACTTGCTGAACTCAAAACCGAAGGGGCTTAGGAAGCTCTATTAAAATGGAGTGACAATGTCCTCAAGACATACCATCTGTCTTGGAGAATCAGAACTGGAGACAGCTGGTACAAGAAGGAGATGAGCGGAGGAAGACTCTTGAGGAGACCAGGGGTTGTAGAGCCAAAATTGATGATGATACATACACATTCGGAATTCGTAGACATTTTTCGTTGTGTTCCGAAATTAAGGATTACTTAGACTTAGAATATACCAATAGCATTAATGACAGCTTAAATGACTAAATTTTTACTTACGTTTTGTTCCCCATGAATTATATATATATTTATTTATTTTAAAGAGTTCTCATTATTGTTCATTTCCCTTTTAAATATGTTTCGAATTTATCTTCTATATTTATTTTATCTTCTTATCTTTATTTTGCTATATTATTAACTTGTTTAAGGTTTCTAATTATAACTGTTTGCTTGTATTCTAATTATCGTTTATATATATTGTTCATTTATCTTAGGTATGTTTTATTTATATATTATTTTTTAATTATTTACTGTAAAACGTGTTTCTTGTTAGGTGTATAAAAATCCTTTTAGTCCACTGTGGCGTTGATTAATAAAAAAATAATAAAAAAATAAAGTGTAGTGCATATTAACATCGATAATGTATACATTAACCCATAGTTAGTATATACATATATAGATACTAGTTAATGTATAAATTATCGAAATTTAACACTTTGTTTATAACAAATATAATTTTTAACATGGAATAGGTATGTTCATTCAGTAAAAATTGTACGAAACAGCATTTCAATTAATAACTACATAAAATAAGTCAGAAATATTTAAAAAAAGAATGCAAACGCTGATGTCGCTCATCTTCCTAATTGTGGAGATTCCACCCAAAGTGTAAAGGATATTTTCTATCAGAAATTGAATGAAGAAGACTTGAAGTAATTTAAAATATGTTTTACTTTACTTTGTAATACACACACAATATGAGCTATTAAATTACAACTATAGTTTCGAGAGGAGCAGTCCCTCTCATCATCAGGTATAGATCAGTTATTATCTATACCTGATGATGAGAGGGACTGCTCCTCTCGAAACTATAGTTGTAATTTAATAGCTCATTGTGGTATAATCACTTCCTGAGTATGATACGTTTTCTTTGAAATAAGGAAGAAATTGAATACCCGATCTTGTTCAGTAATTTCACTTTTATTCATAAATAATACCTCTGCGTGCGACCGTCAGTGCCTTTCATCTCTTTCACACTATCACTACGCACTCCTCATACACCACTCTACCACACTCATATTGTGTGTGTGTGTATTACAAAGTAAAGTAAAACATATTTTAAATTATAATGTTACACCACGAAGTATCTGCCAAATCTTTCAATGATATTAAAGACTTGAAGTTATTGATTATATGTAATATAATAAGAGAAATTAGGTAAGATATTAAACGCTTATATCTCAGAAAGTATATACCACCTAGGTAGTAGTCAATAGTGTCCATTGTATATAGATTAAGGATAGACGTAAGATTTTTATAGATTGCATCAGCCGTGGTCGCTATCCGTCCGCACCCCGCGCAAGAGAATTACGTAAGCGGCACGAATTGGCGCTCTCGGTCGACTTCAGGACGACATGGAATATGTACCGTAAGTAAGATCGAGAGAAAATCAGTGTTAAACGATAACGCAAAGCCTCTCTATGCTTATTATAATGTAGGTGTCTACGAATAGGTCTTATCGAGGCGTGTCTAGCAATAACCCACTAAGCGCTGCAAAACACTTCGCTACTACTGCGCTCCCTAGGATCGGCACAAATCCAGCACTGGATAGAGTTATAAATGTAACATATACACTAAAACGCGCCCCCAAGGCATGTCAGTACTTATTTATTTATTTATTTAGACTATTCACAAACTCTCGGTACAATAAATCAAAAAACAATCTTGAAATAAGAACGACTCTATATATCAATATAATTTCAGATCTTAAACGCTAATCTAACCAATTATATAAGCAATAAAACAAGAGAAAAGTGAAATGAACAAAGCATGTAAAACAATCATGAAGTACATAGTGACAAATAACAACAATAATAAGCTAAGTATGAAAACAGTTATTTAAATCAGTTTTTAAATCAACACTCTCCCAAACATCGCATTCTTAATAGTACTTGATTTCACATTGAATATAACAATACTTGTGCGGTTCGTTAGCTCGTTACAGGACCTACTCGCTCGTAAAATTAAGGAGTTCCCTAGCGATCTCGTATGGTGTCTCGGAATTGAGAAAGGATGTGACTGTCGTATTGAGTACTTAGGAATCCTGATGCTAATCTTTTTCAGTAGATATGGACAGTTGATTTTGCCAGTACTTATCAATCTCATGTATTCAGTATGGTCAGATAAAATAGAAAACGCGCCATGTGATCAAACGCACCCCCACGCGGTAACATCCAGTCGATCCAGGTCGGCGTATTGCCGGGAGAGGGAGCACAGACGCCACCCAAAACCCACCCCTTTAACACCCGACACCACGCATCAGTCTTTCGAGAACATTATTTTTTGTTAGTTGTTAGTTTTTGTTTAAAATGTCTGATGATGGATATTCACCATATGTAAGCGCTTGTTCAGACACAGCGGGAACCGTGCCGATTCAGAATCGCATGAGATCCGTGCGGGTCTCATTTACCTAGGTTTGCATGTGATCGTTCACACACAACCGTGCGGTTAGTCAACCGCTGCGGTGCCCGCAACCCAACCGCTAGAAAATAGACCCGCACGATCCTATTACTATGGGGCCTTACGAGAGCGTTCAGTCGCGTTGCGGGCACCGCACGGTTCCATGTCACAACAGGAGCACGCGTGGATTATATTCTCTTTTCTATGGTTATGGATCGCTTTGACACTGAATTTTTTATTGATGAAGTGGAGAAAAGACCTGTAATATGGGAGAAAAGACCTGTAATAGTGTGAGGATTACTCAAATATGCCAAGAACCAAGCTTGGCAGGAGTTGGTGGAGATATTTGGAAATGGTGGAAAAAAAGAGTATTTTAGAGAAGTAGGTATTTATTCACCAAAAATGAACTGACAGAATGATATTTATGTGTCTTGCCATGGAACACGGCCGTCGTTAACAAAGTAATGAGCGAATATATCTCTGATATTCAAAGATGGAGAACGGCACCAGAACTGTCAAACTGACGTTTATTTTCGCGCGCACAAATCGCTTATTAACCGCGGCTGTGTGAACAGATGACACAAATTGCGTGTTTTGAAACGCGATTCTGAAACTGAACGGTTCCCGCTGTGTCTGAACAAGCGCTAACTCTATCTTGATTTATTTCATGAATCCGGTATCGTCTGTCTCATACGCATTTTGTTATTCGACTGATTCTGTATAAAATATATCCCTTTAATCTACAAGAAATCCTCTTCAAAATCATCATCCAGCTCGTCTTTAAATAATAAATCCATGGCCACGTCAATACACTTCCGTCCGTCATGAAGCTATGATAATATCAAAGCGTGTTGTATTATCACGTATATGTGTACGATTCGTCACGTGCTAGAGCCTCCAATCCGAATATTCGAACCTCGAATATATTCCCCTGTTTTTAAGTATTCGTAAAATACTCGCTCATATTTATAGTATAAGATTTTTAATATTTTTTCAAACGAAACAAAGGTTTACGAATCCTGAAAGTCATTTGCAAGCGATGAAAGTCATTTCAGGTATATCGCTGTGGGCTATATAATTAAATCGGGCGTCTTTTGCAGTTGCCTTTTTTTAAGTCATGCTTATCTTTAAAGTTTTATTACAATAAGCACTTACGTTTAAAACACTTTATTTTGTCAGCTTTCTATTATTCTTTAGTATTAAGCTTTCATAAATATTTGAGCCGACAAACAAGAAGTTACATACAAAATAATTTTCAAAAAATTTGCACGTGGGGTGTGAGATATGAAGTAGGTAAAATAAACATATCTAAAATTTTGTCAGTGTGTTAATTTCTTAATTCAACATTATTTTTCAATGTATTTTTTGCTGTTTTTTTATAACATACTACCTACAATTATTGTGTTTTTTTTTAAATATATAGAATGTATTTATCAACTAACAAACTAACTAACTATCCGTCACGCGTCATATCAATCAATCTTTATTCCTAAATACTGCAAACGTATCAAGATACAATATTAACAGGAAAATTGTCAAATTATGTGGAAATCAAACAACAATGATAATACCTTAAATCATTGTTATATGATCCAAGGTGTAAAGTTCTAACTGTAAACATTGTAAATATACCTATACAATCCATCCATAAATCAGAATTTCCACCGCATTCTAAGTATTGCGAGATCGTTCGGTTATGATAAGATTTGATTAAGTTTGGTTAGATACAGAAGATAAACGTATCAAAAAATATGTGCAATATGTGCCGAAAAATTATCAAATTTCAGCTTTTTCGCAATATTATTTTTTGAATTTAAATTATAAATTGAACATACGAGTAACTAACTAACTTACCATCACGCCGTTTCCCTACAGGGGTAGGCAGAGAGGATTGAACGCCACACTCTTCTATCCTGGCACACCACTTTTGCTTCGGCCACATTCATACATCTTCTCATACACGTTCTACGGTTGTTGCGGCTTTTAACAGGGCCATCCTCAAATACTTGTAGTACCTGATCGTGCCAGGTCTTTCGCGGACGCCCTCTATTCCTGTTGCCTTCAACATTCGCCTCATATATTTTCTTAACCATCCTTTCCTCGTTCATACGTTCCACATGACCAAACCATCTCAGCACTCCTTTCTTTATTCTATCTACCACACTACAGCCAGCATTGCATTCACTTCTAATTTGTTCATTCCTCACTCTATCGACCAAAGATTTTCCACACAAGCGTCTTAGTGACCGCATTTATCATCCGTATTTATCATCCGAAGTAAATTATTCCTTTCTTAAAAATTTTACGAATATATTCCAATATTCGATTATTTGGAATCATGAATATTTGTAGGCTCTAGTCATGTCGCGTCGCGTTTTAGTAGTATGTTTCCACCTTTATCTCTCTCGGAGTCGGGATCAGTAACGGGCGCCTCCAGAACATTTATGACATCCAAAAGATTAGCGTCTTATTAACATATTATGTACCTTAATAAACTAGCGTCTGCAGACAGAGAATGATGTAACAAGAGTGTGAATCAATCTTGGCTTTATTGCTAGACATTGCTTCCTTGGCGTGGAGCCAAGATGGAAATAATCGTACACCTGTCCAAACCTAAGGTGGATGAACCAATTTCAGTGCCGAGATGAAATTAAATTTATCTAAAGTACTTAACTGTACCCTGTGTGTGGGACGATAGATAGATCAAGCTATTTGAATAATTGTAATGTTAATTTTTAACCTAGGACAAAACCAGACTAATAGCCTTGCCTTACGTGATTCTCTATTTCAGTATTGAATTTATTATTGAACATATAAAAAATAACAATTTCTCGTAATTCGCTAACCATATAGTAGAAACCAAATATTTTTGAGAGCCACAACCTAAAATTACTCCACCATATAAATGTATAACTATTTAATTAATATCATGTTTCTAAATTTTTCATCATTACGATGTAGTGAAGTCACTCACATCATTACCTAGTCCACCTATCCTTACCCAAACTAAGTTTAGTTATAATTTACACCTGTAGATTAGGAGTGCTCTTCCAAGTCTAAAACTATTAATGAAAAAAAAAATTGTGTGTTGCACAATGTTAAGATAAAAATTACCAATAAATAAAATTTTAAACCATAAAATAACCGCCATAAACTGATTTTGATATTTTTGAATTACACGTTTTTGTAAATTAAGATCATCACCAAATCGATTTTTAGCTTATCTACATACAAATCCAATAGCTTTCCTTCAGTCAATTCTAATTCCTAAGCCAACCCTACTCCATTCATTTACCTTTCGTTTTGTCTTATTACTGATTTATGAATCTTTATTATGAGTAGACATTTTATATAATATGTTTTACTGTTTTCTAAGCTATAAATAAATTAGGTGCACACATTCGCCAAGCGGGGATTCAAACCGCGTCTCAAAATAACATCAATTTAGTCCTTTTTTCAAAGTAAGAGTTAAGCTTAGTTTATTTTTATTTGAGCATATTGATGTGATAAATATTCCGGATACATATTTAAAAAAAATTAAAGCGGTTTGTGACTTGGCTAAATTTATAAAAACAAAATAAAATTCACAGCCGACAAGAGCTGAACGAGCACTTTCAGAAACTGATGTTACCGTAACACTAATGTACACCACCGTACAAAAACAGACAGTGAAAATTAGTGGCCAAATAAAGTGTAGAGAACAATTTATATAAATAATTTTAAAATTTAAAACCTATCGAATATACATATATTGTATGATTTCTTACTTATGTTTCATTTTCGGAAATACTGACCATGGCACCAAAGCAGTTAAGGTACTGATACACATGCTTATTAGTGGCACGTGAGCGTGCGCAGTATTGACCTTCTTTAGGCCTTGCTTATTAGTGGCATGTGTGTACGAACATTGCTAGTAATAAGCATGCTCATTAGTGGCATGCTCAAAAATCAACCGCCGGTTGATTTATGAGCATGCAAATGTCATTCACCATGAGAAGGGGTATCTTTTGAGCATGTATGAAAAGGCTTGCTTATTATGAGCATGTTTATGTCATTCGCGGCTAGTACCTTTTATCAATACGATTTTCTCAGTCCGCGACAGATGAAACAAATATGGCGCGTTGGGGAGATGATAAAACATTACTTTTCGTGACTTATTATAGAAATCACGAATGTCTGTGGAGTTCTCTGTCACTGTTGTCTAAAAATAATATAGCAAGAAATAATATTTATGAAACTTTATTAAAATGCATGAATGATTCAAATCTTACAATAAAAATTATAAAAACTAAAATCAAAAATGTGCGGATGGAAACTCGGGACTTGTTACGATTTATTGGTTCACTTGAATTTTCTATTTCAGTTTGCAACGTTTCCATTTTGAACAAGAGCGTCTCTATTCTATGACAAGAGCATGCCACTAATAAGCATGTGTGCTTGATTGTTAGCTTTGTGATGAGCTTAATAATGAGCAAGTGTGTACAGTTGCTTATTAGTGGCATGCTCATTAGCGTGTCACTAATAAGCATGTGTATCTGTACTTTATTCCTGAATTAAGTAGATGAAATACCTGGTTATGACGAAAGTTATATGTACATAGTTTGAAATCTACGAACAAGACAGCAATTGTGATCTGAAACGTGTAAAGTTTAGACGGCATTGTGTATCGTACTTCAATCGTTTAGAGATTTCCTTTCACTTTGGTCATTGAACTCTCTGACACATTAGCGGTGCATATTTTTCAACAAGATATACATTACTATCTATACATATCTACAACCGTCACGCGTCATATCAATCAATCTTTATTCCTAAATACTACAAACGTATCAAGATACAAGATTAACCGGAAAATTGTCAAATTATGTGGAAATCAAACAATGGTTAATACCTTAAATCATTGTTATATGATCCAAGGGTTAAAGTACTTATTGTAAATATTGTAAATATACCTCTACCAGTGGCGTGCACTGGGTATAAACTAAGGTTATGCTGTGACCGACCATATACCTAGGTATATTAAAGATATATATATATACGCGTATACCTATAAGAGTATATACATTTTTTAAATATATTTACATTCACCATAGAAAAGACATAGAATTTACACCGAAAGTTTTGGGTGAAATTTGTAAAAAATAACATTTCTGTAATTACGCGCGCGTAGTTCTCACCTGGCATGGGACCTTTCGAAGAAGCACGCAAAATTTACATGTCTATTACGCAAAACTCGCAGCCTTAAAAATACACGGTTTTTTCTCGATTTGACTATATCTATGGAACGAAATATTAGGCGAAATAAATGAAGAATTGACATGAAGTTAGGCACAGAAAAGTCGGTAATAAAACTTCTAGCCGTAGGACGAATTACGGCTAGAATTTTAAATCAACTTTTTCTTAAGATAAGGATTATTTAATTAATATTTGTTTCCCAGAATCTTTGCTAATGCACAGCTTTTTTGCTTGCATGCGCTGCACGCCACTGACCTATACAATCCATCCATAAATCAGAATTTCCACCGCATTCTAAGAATTGCGAGATTGTTCGGTTATGATAAGATTTGATTAAGTTTGGTTAGATACAGAAGATAAACGTATCAAAAAATATGTGCAATATGTGTCGAAAAATTATCATATT
>JADDOH010017099.1:0-30393 GCA_016648135.1 Agrypnia vestita | reverse complement strand
GTTCATATGAAAAATCATTTAATTTTGATATTCATATATTACCAAAGATATAAAGGCTTTAAAATGGAATATTTTACTGACGAAGGGTGTTTCGTGTTTGTTTGTGGGATTTAAAATTCAGAATAATTATGTATATTCAATGTCGCGAGGTTCGGAATGTGCGAGAGGTTCTTCAGGGCGGATGTATTCTTATGCTAAAGAATGCTTTGTTATCTATACTGGCGATTGAATACACGGATTTCTATATGATTTGTATTGTTTGGAAATAATTGGGATCGGAGTATTTTTGGGGTTTTGATATCACGATTGTCAGTGTGATATAAATTCAAATCGTACGAGGAATTTCCTACAAACAATATATTTTAAAAATGTTTCTGGATTTTATATTTATTTTATTAAAACATGAATGTGTGGTTTATTTGAACTCGTTACAGGTTTGTATTGCGTATCATTAGGCAATCGTTGAAAACACGATTTGTTCCTATCAAGTTCTTATAAAGATGTGTTTCGAATTGTATATATATTCCGTAATCGCGATAGTTTTCATATGACATTGTTTTTATTCATTCAATATTAGATATTTGAAATGTTTTCTAGAACATTATTCACTATTGTGGGCAGTTCGCGGTGTGTTCAGGGGTAGTTAACCTTCGGTCTTCCGTAACCGTGATAGTTTTCATATGACATTGTTTTATTCATTCAATATTAGATATTTGAAATGTTTTCTAGAACATTATTCACTATTGTGGGCAGTTCGCGGTGTGTTCAGGGGTGGTTAACCTTCGGCCTTCCGTAATTGCGATAGTTATTCATATGACATTGTTTTATTCATTCAATATTAGATATTTGAAATGCTTTCTACAACATTTTCCATTATTGTGGGCAGATCGCGGTCTGTTCAGGGGTAGTTAACCTTCGGTCTTCCGTGATCACGTTATTTACTTATATGACAGATTGTTTTGTTTTGTTCGTTTAATATAAGTAATATCATATTTTTATGAGTTACCGTAATTATTTATCTATATGATTTTATTATTGAGAGTGATGCAACGAATACTACTTTCATGAATACGAATATCAGGCCTACTATTCGGTAAATACGAATGCGAATATTTCCACCAAGGTGGGGGAACTTGAACATACTTGTAAATATAATAACCTTGATGCAACGAATACTACCTTCATGAATACGAATATCAGGCCTACTATTCGGTGAATACGAATGCGAATATTTCCACCAAGGTGGGGGAGAACGCAAGCATACTTGTAATTGTATTGTTTATGTCTGCTTGTGATATCACTATACGGCGTAGATGAACTAGTTTGAAAGGGCTTATGTTCTGTATGTGCTTGGCGTAGAGGGAATAGTTTTCTTGTTTCTAGGATCTAATACAGGTTTACAGGTGCTGATATTGAAATATATATACAAGGAAAACACTATTTTGGGAACCATTAACTGGATGGAAGATATTGAAGCACACATACACACAAGGAGGACGTTATGTTAAATACATGACTGGAAAGTTGTTATTGGAAAACACAGGCATCCAGTCGGCGGGACGCAAGCATACTTGTAATTATATCGTTTGTGTCTGCATGTGATATCATTGTACGGCGTAGATGAACTAGTTTTAAGGGGTTTATGTCCTGTATGTGCTCGGCGTAGAGGGATTAGTTTTCTTGTTTCTAGGATCTAATACAGTTTTACAGGTGCTGATATTGAAATATATATATATATATACAAGGAAAACACTATTTTGGGAATCACTAACTGGATGACAGATACTGCAGCACACATACACACAAGGAGGACGTTATGTTAAATACATGACTGGAAAGTTGTTATTGGAATACACAGGCGCCACTAGAAGATATGGGCAGTTTGCAGAGAACTTCAACTTCTGTCAGTTAAGGACCTTTTACTATTACTATTCTTTCGCCTTTTTGCATAACCGTGGATGAACTAGATTGAAGGGGTTTATGTTCTGTATGTGCTCGGCGTAGAGGGAATAGTTTTCTTGTTTCTAGGATCTAATACAGTTTTACAGGCGCTGATATTAAAATATATATACAAGGGAAATGAAGGGCTACACAGGCGCTGGTAATTGCTCAATTTTGGAGAGTTATATTACTTCGGATCAGGATGCCATCTCAGAAGCAGACCAACTACAGAACTAAGATAAGAACCTTTGATATTATTTATTCCTGATGTTTTCTTATGTGTAACAAATGGAATGTTCGTGCTATATAATTTGTCATTGTCACATGGTCACTATTCATTTCATTACGTGGGTTCAGAGCCGACGGTAACGGACGCGGAAACAAATTAGTACTGATGTCGGGACGTAACGTCGGGATTATATCTTAATTATCTTTAGGATAGAAGCGAGGTCATTGTACGTGCATTCTGCATTTCAAACGTCTTATTAACATATATAAATACATGTTATTGTGTTTTACAAATTGAATAGGTTCGCGGAAAATAGGCATTTCGCCCGGTTGTGCAATATTAACTTCCAACGTAGCATAATGAGATCTTATTACCGGCGCTAGACTCTCAAGGTGAGGCACGCGGGGATTATAAATGGGATAATGAACGAGAACCGAATGGGGAAGTTCGTCTCTTCATGGTCGGGAGGCGAGGAGTCGTACGTCTTTCACGCCCCGTGATCTTGGGAGGCTGAATTTCGATTGTGGAAAAAGATGAAGTTGGATCTACTCGCGTGGCAAGACAGGGTCGAATGTCGGAGCGCGCGTTCTCGGCTATGGAGTCTGATTAGATTGGAGAGACACCTTAGGTCAGGGACTAGGTAGGGCCATCTTAACTGTATCTACCCGGTTGTGACTGGGTTTTAAAGCCAAGAATTACAGGATGGTCTGAAGGTCTTGATGCGGTTACCCCTCTAACATCTAAGGGGAAGAACCTCTCACGTCTTTTCAGTCCCCTTGGTGCGACGAGCTCGGGCCTGGTTATGAATGTATGTGAATGTAATAACTCCGTACTCAAGGACGAGATAGGACGTTCCTCATGAACGAGAAATTATAAGATGCAGGTAGCAGTTCGACAATCAATACTTATGCTCGGGACCGCTTTAATGAACGAGATCTGTCAGCAGTTTAACAATCAACTTTATGATCGGGACCGCATTCAGGAGCACGATGGCATTACTAACATCATCATTCTCATCATTCACCACCTTTTCTAACTTGCTGTATACAGAGACCTTCGGGGTTCTCCCTTCCCGGCCAGCGAGAAACATATCAGGAACTTCACAATCAACTGTAATAATCATGCTGTTTTACCATCATTTAATATCTCTAGTCAATAAGACTACACCGTGGGATCAATCACATCAACTATATTTGGCGATGCTAACATGGCTCTGACTGACGCGCTCAAGGGAGAGTCTTTTCCAGTCACCCAGTTAGTTCATTCAGCCCTTTAATCAGCAGTAAACATCATAATAATCCGGCTCATGTAGCCGCAACGTGGGATCCTCATCATAATACACCAGTCAATTTGACTGCCCCGCGGGATAATATACAAACCTTAATATCAGACGCGGGATTTCTTCCTGATATGTTTGTCGCCGGGAAGCGAGGACTTCGGGGGATTCCAGCAGGAGCAATAGAGTCTCGGCTTGATCTTGGTCTGCAGCTTAGTGTGGGAGGTTATGTCTAAACAGGAGTTAACCACCGGATGCGGCGATGCTCTGGGGCCGCATCCCCCTCCCCCCTACAGGGGGGGGGGGCATCTAGAATCCACGTTTGAACAGAAGTGGTTAGACACTTCTTAAATTTCACTTACAAATCTGTATCTTCCATTCCCTTAGAATCTCGGGCTGCGATAATGTCAGACAAAGCTTGCCCTGAGCCTCTGTTGCGCCTAGTTGTTGTGAATATATATATGTTTGTCTTCCCCTACTATGTACTATGAACAGATTGAGCAGATTGGACAACGTGAGACGCGCTATCGGTAGGTTTCTTACTTGTGTTTTGAATATAACGTATGCTATTATATCTTGTAAATCTGTCATAAATGGGTGCCGCATGTGGTTGTGCTGACACTGTTCTAAGCTGCTATTATGAGATGTTGATAATCAATGCGGGCGGAATCTTTAGCGTATGCCGTTAACTTGGCAACGATTGTATTGTTTTATATTACAGTATTTTAACCCCGATGGTATTATAGTTATGGCGGTTCAATGTAAGGGAGTTTTGCTACTAGCGTTTATTCCTAGGCTACGCCGCATATAATTGGCTTTTAGGCCAACTCCGGACGTGGACGATATCGGCTATCTCTCATATAGGCGAAACTGTAGAGTTCTAGAGCGGTTTCTAGAAGGACGAGTACGGATTAGTTACGTGCGTTTGTTATTTCCATAGTTAGGTAAGAATTCGATCTATATTAGTCTAGTCGCGTTAATAAGAATACGAATCTCACCACATATCAAAAGAATTTTGGATAGCTACGGACACAACGGAGGAGGAATTTTCCTAACCACTAGATAGATCACGACTGGCCAATTTTGAAAATATAAATTCTTAACAAAAAAAAAAATAATATTAGCTTTCATGTAAATATACTTCCGAAGTTCTAAGTTCGACTTATGTTTTATTTAGAAGCTTAAAGCATAAAGTGTGTGCTTAAAAGTCACAAAAGTCGTAATAAAGCTTAATTCGGTAGCTTAAAGTCTCAAGCTTTGGGCTCTTCGTAAAACTTATATTATTAAACTTTATAGTTAGGTATTTAGCTTAGGTGTGCGGGTAGAAACGTTACAATGTGATCTAAAAAAAACACATGAACAGTCAGAGTAAGGTACGGATCTGCAAAACGCGTGTCCGTTCCATTATGACTTAGAGCCGACATTGTCCGAACCAAAAACCTCCTTCGAACCAGTGAGATGAAAATATTAACAAATATCGCTGGCAAAACCCTCCGAGATCGGATTCGTAACACGGAGATCCAAAGAATTTGCGAAGACGAGGACTTTGTAAGGTGGGGGACGACAGAGAAGAAGACAGACTCCAGAGACGCAAACGTAGGAAGAGATCAAGTATCCCAGGGAAACAGACCTCCGGGACGACCATCCAAAAGATGGAGGGACAGCTGTCAGTCCATCTCCCATGAGGAAAATGTAGCAGCCAAAATAGGCCAACAGGCCTGATCAAAGGTGAAGAAGAAGATATTTGATACAACAATATAATACGTTTTACTTTATGATTGAAGTTAACCACGCTAACAATCAATAGGCGCGATGACAGATTTTGAAATAACATTCTATATTGTAGGTACAGCACGTCTACTATTACCGAAAATAACATTATTTCAGTAATAAACTAAGTTTTTATGCAAATAATTGCATTTTCATCTACAAATTTTTAATTTCGCGCAGAAACGCGTCATTTCGTCTACGTGACGTCAAGCCTCAGTAAACGTTTCATTGTGTCTAGGCAACGGTTCAAAGACACGGTGATGGGTACTGAGGCGTGACGTCGTTCGCTCTGACCGGTGTTTCAACTAAAATGGCGGACTGCACAATTTTATACTTTTATTTTATTGAAAATCTTATTAATCTCAATGTGTATATTAAAATTTCATTTTTTAGAATCCTTTCAAAATACTTTCTTCTCTAAAATCACTTATTATTATTGTAGAAAAGTAAATTAAAATTAGTAATACGAGCGTAGTGTGCCTAGACATAAATTTTGACTACCCGTTCACTGCGTACAATGGCCAATTAGAAGGCTAGTTAGTTATTTTATAAAACTAGAGGTTTTTGACCTTTCAAAACAAACGGGCGGGGGTAGGTTCACCTATGGCTGTTAAAATAAGGCGACGCTTCATGTCGTAGGCACTTAAATTATTATTACACTACTTTGTCTTTTAAGTATGATGACGCCGAGGGCATATTACTAGGTACCTACTAGTCCTACTACCAAAGCAGGCAATGTGATTTTTCTTCTGGTTCGTTACTTGTTTGAAGATATTAAAATAAGTGTTAATTTCAGCGTGATGCAAAACAGACAGGAGAATTGGAAGCATAGAATCATCAGATTTGTGTAAGGAATTGGGAAAGTCATGTCCTGCAGTCAGGGGCGCGCAGTGGGAACATTGAAGCATAACTTTTACGGGACCACATTTAAAAAATCGAAATGGAACATATATCTCGTAATACACCTATCACAATTTTTGTCACATTATTCATATTTTAATATAACATTATATTCTGTTTGATAAATATTTAATTTCTATTTTTTTCCAAAATATATGTTAACAAAAGACTCATGCTGCAATGTTGTCATAAGTTACGGGACCGACAGATGGACGTACGGACGGACGGATGGACAGCGAAATTATTGTTTGACGAACGTACCGGGAGTACGTGCACAAAATTTACACCCTGGGATAAGGATTGAATCCTTGATGCCGTGCATGTTATTTTATTTTCAAAGGTTATATGAAGGCTTTGTATTTAAACTACATGAATGATCCCGTTATCTGATGATAAATATTTTTTTATTTTATTTTATTTTCATTCAATGGTTTTCTTATGGCCGTATAATTAATAAATCTTGAAAAAAAATATTGATGTACAGAGCCGTGGGCCAAATAAAGAAAACACATATATACAAGAATATTACACCAGGATCGATAAAAAAATAAGAAAAAATAATATGTCAAGTAGTGAGTTTGTGTGAGTGTGTTTTTGTGTGTTTTTATGTGTCCGTGTGTGTGTTCACATGTGTAGGAAGAAAAATGTCATCGTGCGAGTTTATACGTAAGGGATTTTATAAACTGCTCAAAACTTAAATATAAAATATCGAGATCTGCAAAGACCGTGTCAAGTGCCATAAAACAACAATATTTAATATACCATATTAAGGTTAGTCTAACTGTATTTATATCTTGCATCGCAGCATTGAATCAATATTTAAAATTATCAATAAAGTGTTAAATGTTGCGACGCAGAATTATGTTCACCCGTGATCTAAGGTGGTACAGAGACATATGATAGATGTCAATATCGGTGAAAAAAATCATTGTAGGTTCGACAAATTCCCACCATGGGTGAGGTAATCCAATAAATGTATATATTCATTCAGCCTACTAATATTTCGTTTTATATAAAATAGGACCCCTATTGAGGTTTGTAAGAAGCCAGTATTAATAAAGAGCTCAAGGTATTTGTAAACTGTTAATAAACTGCTGAATCTCCGACAGTCTCCGATAGAAATTACACTACCGTCATGCCGGTCTCATACCGGGGTTTGGTGCCCCGCCAGAGAGATTTAAAAAAAAGTATTTTACTCACTAAACTGGTTTTCAAATTAGACTGGTCAGAGCCCTCTTGTTCTTGACTTTTCTCTATGATGTCAAAACATGGTGTAGGATGACGGACGGATCGCCATCATCGCGAAATAATTTCCGTCCCAATCTCCGCCGATTATGATTGATAATATTCTGACACTCGAGATCCACCAGGCCAACGCTAGCTATAAACCGCAGTGGACAAATTGTACTTACAGCTTTTCCGGTACGTCGAGTGCCGATCCAATCCTCAATTCTTCTGACTTCGTCGAATCCGGAACAGGTCGATCTGTCTCTTCCGGAAGGCTAATTTGAACTGATTCTTCGTCGGATTTGTATGCCACACGAAGAAGAATGCCGGATCTCACAGAAAAGAACACCGACACGCTTTCCAACTGTCACTGGGCGGATTGTCAAAAGTTTGAATCCTGGCTAGCGGTTGGCGCAGAATACATCGTGTGCCAGACCCGACGTCACGAAACACATGGACTATGAGAGAAGAAGTGTAGCGCAAGGGGGTGACGCTCTGTAAATATGGCCAACCCGCAGAACGATCATCCTGAACATATTTATTTATTTATTTTTACTGATACAAAATTATTCGTGAAGACATTATTATCATCTGCATTTGCACAAATAAGCAGTTGCAGAAAGCAGATCTTATTAATACTTTTAATATTTAAATCATTAAATTTGTGGTTAGACATTAAAACAGTGTTAGTTAAATTAGTAAAAACCACTACCAGATTTAAGGTCTAACGGTTTCGAGACGTACCCGTCTCTTCGTCAGGACCAACACTACACTACTATGTTCACAACACTATACACCACAACCATCTCACTCTCTCACTTCGTAGATTCCTGATTGTTCTGTAGGCAAGTTAATGCATGCTTGTCTCTGACAAGATTAACACGCATGTGATAAATATTGGTGAAAATAACAACACTATGGTTGTGGTATATAGTGTTGCGAACATAGTAATGTAGTGTTTGTTGGTCCTGACGAAGAGACGGAACTGGTAGACTTTAAATCTGGTAGTGTTTTTTACTAAATTAAGTAACACTCTTGTAGATCTTAATTAATTTATTTGCTCATTGAACTGTATTTTTTCATTATTTCGTATAGGCAAACATACATATTTAATCCAATAATATCCACCTACTGGTTTTTTCTATACATATTTTACATTTATATCTAAAATTAATTGATTCATTTTATATAGTATTTTGTTCTCATTCTATTGTAAGCTACCCATCTTGGCATACATAGGTTCATTCTCGTGAAATCAATTTTCTAATCAACATGTATTAAATTCAGGATTAAAAAAAATACAGGAATCGAAGACCTGACAGAGACTATCCTCAGCTATACGACTCTGAATCCTCACACATTATACGAGGACACTAAGTAAGAAGGGTTGGAAGGAACCAGGTTTCGCAGAAGATCACCAACACGATGGCGATGGGACGAAAAGGTCAAATCAATCGTATGTGTGACAAATCATTTATGGAATACCTTATGAAAGATTGTAAAGCTGATCTGAGCATATTGAATAGAATTAAAAATAATAATAATAACCGGGTGGTTTGGGCTAATTAAGCGAATAATTGAAGACCCCATGGCAAGAAGTTGTTAACTAACATTCAAGTCATTTTGAGATGATTAGACATTTGAATTTCGCCTTGGAAAATATGTTTTATTGCTAATTCAAGATTAATTTTTGTTGATTTATGTCACTAAAATATCAAAAAACAAAGTTTACAAAGTAAAAAAACGCATTTATGCACAAAAAATAAAAATATAGTAATTTTCACTAAACAAATCTAGTTAACAACCATTTTTTCGCCTCTGGAACTCATTTTTAATAGAATAACACCTTTTTAAAATTGGGAAAACACGAACATCAAATAACTCTTCAAATGCTATCCGTTTTTACCATCCATTATCCGAAATTACAAAATACCTGGCACGTTAATTTATATACAAAACATGGTACGTACCATTTAAAATTATAGAAAAATAATATATAAGTACATATTATAATAGTCTTCAAATAAAAACAAATATATGACAGTACTGCCAGCGTAAAATTTATATTAACCATAAATATTCCAATCAAATTAAAAGGCGTGTTAATTTCAGAACGATGGCATGAACATGTTATTATTGAAGATAACATGTTCTTCCCATTAGTAACTGATTTGATATATATTAATATTTACTTTAGAGGGCTTATTTACTCATTTTTGACAAAAACGTTAATTAACAACTTCTTATCATGGGGTCTTCAATTAAGAAAACAATAATTGAAGGAAAATTGAAGAATATGACGCAAGCATTGACGGCACCAAAAAGAGAGCGGCCGCGGCAAACGTGGCATGAACAAGTTAACCACACACTGGAAGATGGTCCTGTCAGAAGCCTCACCGATCATCCAGCTTGCATTCAAAGATGCATGAATGCGGATGAGGCGAGTGTGCGTCAGGACAGGCAGAGAGGCACTCTCAGAGAACAGCAACTTCTAGAATCGAAACAGGTCACCAACAGCCGCTGTTTGTTTGCTCCCATTGAGAATAAATAACGAAAAATAGTTTACGAATATTTTCGAACCAAAAAAATACATTCAAAGCAGGCGTGGTACGGTACACGTATCTGAGATGTGTGACGCGCTTTGACTTTAAGTTTTCAATATTATTAGGGTTATACGCCCGCGGCCAAACGCACGTTTCACGGTCCCCGCCGCCCCGCTCTCCCCCGAGACTCAAGGGCGTCTCATGACGTCACTGCTCCCCTCCCCCTGGTCCACGGCGGAGGCTGGCGGCGGAGGGGAGGGGAGGGTAGGAAGGAGCTCCCTGGAAGGGAGTGGACGAAGTTTTTCAATGGAGGATATTACGAGAACTTGCGTCATTGATTTCACTAGTAATTTTAAAAGACTTTGTTGTCTTACGAGGGTTCGCATTGGGCAAGTCTGGAAGAACAACCCCGTGTCTTACTAACATTGTTTATTTCGGTTATTTTATGGCTAAAGTACAAATGCTTAAAGAATCCTCCGACCGTCATGGCGTTTTATGGTAATGTGACCAGGTTTTTTTAATAATAACTTGGGTAAATTGAAAAATTCGCCACCTGATGTATTAATATGGGCAATACGAGCATATCTAATAATATCACTGTTGCACTACCAGAATGTCTCCGTTGCCAAATTTTAAGCCGCATGACTAAGTAGTTCTGGATAATAAATTGGTTAAATAAAATCATCCTACTGTGGTTGAAAAATGGATAAAATTGAATGAAATTTTGGCAATTTTATTTGTCTCAAATGGCCTTAAATATTAACTTATTACTTAAATAAACTTGTTCATTTTATGTTGAAAATTACACATTTTTCTTCCACATCTTAATATCTAACATGATTGTTCTTAGCCGTTCCACCACCCCTTTATTAACAATCCACTGCAATGTCCGAGTCCACTGAATTTTTATGGAATACTAGCTGTGCCCGCGCGATTTCGCACTCGTAGATTTTTAGTACATAGAACTTTTCAATACACATAAAACATTTTCCTTCCAGAACTTTCAAGAAATTTATCGAATGTACAGGAACCTTCTAGACACACCGATACATTCCGCCACTCAGTTTAGAACCTTATAGACCTTTCGGGAATTTTCTAGAACCTTCTCCTTCCAGAACTTTCTAGAGCAGGTTTTTCCGGAACTTTTTAGACTCACAGACACAGTCGGCGCGCCTATTTTGAAACAATCTGAAGCATTCGAAGCCTTCCCATAACAAAACAATGCGCTAGAAAGCACATTTTCGTCACCCACTCCCACCCACGCACAGCCACCTCCACCAAACTCGCATATTTTCGATTTGACACCAAGGGCTATCCACCATCATAACCACCGGTGGGTGGTAGTGGCTGGTTGTGGAGAAAACTTGGCGGGTAGGGAAACACGGGTTTCTTTTTATATCTATATATTGATTTGTTTTGATGAATGATGCTCCCGTGAGATTGTGCGAAGACAACTCTCGGGTTTCGTGGTCCATTGAGTCTCAGAGTTTCGCGCCTCACTTGTTGCATGTCGGACGTCAAATGTCCATTGTTATTCGATTTTCCATTTAGTGATTCGAATCGCATCTCAGCAGTCAAAACAGAGTTTGTGATAGTTGTAGATATCTGTGGTTCTAGATAAAGTTTGTGCATATATATTAAATCAAACGCGAATCGGTCCTGTCGAGTTAATCTTCAGATAACTTGGTGTGATCTATCACAAGATTTTATGGGATGTGGATCTCTCGGCGCGATTCTCTCGAGAGATTCGTATTCCCGAAAATGGTACGCGTGCCAACTAATGTAAATCAACAATCTTAATTTTGAATATCCGTTTGTCTGTCCGTAACTCGCTGGAATTGGGCTGGAATACAACAACACAGCGGGCATAGTATTTATTGAATTGGCGTTAACTTTGTGGAATGACATTATAATTACATATATATAAATATATCACTTTTGTCTAAGACCACTAATGAGTTTAGGAATACACGACTAGTTTATATAATCACCCGTTGATGACAACCTCTGCATTTGTCGAAACTAGTCGTGTATTCCTAAGCTCATGAGTGGTCTTAGACATGTGATATATTGATATATAACACAGCGGGCCATGGAAAGGCAGATGCTCGGCGTGAGCCTTGGAGATAAAATCAGAAATGAAGAAATAAGACGCCGAAAAAAAGTTGCCGATATTATGGACCGTATTTCGAAACTAAAATGGCAGCGGGCTGGACATGTGGCTCGACAGGAGGATACTAGAAGGGCACCCAGAATCCTACAGCGGAGAGAAGCGTTGGAAGACCTCCCAAAAGGTGGTCTGACAACACTCTCCAGTAAGTAGGAAGAACCTGGATGCGAAGGGGGAGAAACAGAGATGAGTGGAAGAAAATGTAAGAGGCCGACATCCAGCAGAGGAGGGAAAAAGGCTAAGGAAGAAGTAGAAGAAGAAGACAACAACAACACTGATGACGATAAGCCGCTAATGAGGCCCGGGCGCCCGAGTGTGACACGTCAATCAGCGTACGGCTCAGGCTACACGCAAAGGTCGTTATCAATCATTATTATGTCCCGTGATTTTTCACGAGACATAATAAAAGGGACGGCTGGTAACATTTTAAAAGCTGAGTCGTCAAAATAAAAAGTAGTATAAGCTCCCGACCGAATAATACGGATCACCCTTAGACCAGTCTATTTAAAGATACTATGGGTATTAAGTTGACGTCATCAATCAATAAAGGTATTAAGTCGAGCTGCCAACGTACTTTAAACATGTCCCACTTTTGTACAGGGGATCTGTGACTCGCTTGTGGTGGAAAGTTATCGTCTCTCTCTCAGTTACATTGCTAATACTGAAATTGTGCGCGGATTAGATATACATATTTGTATTTGTAGAATGATGCAGACACTAAATAGTGAGCTGTATGTTTTAATAAGTCAAACTTTAATGAGCTCAAAGTTTATAAAATAGGATTTTATAAACTTTGTTTGTAAAATCGATGTGAAACGCAGTGTATTGCTTAGACATATGCGTGCAAGAGACAAGGTTAGACAAGAATTAAGGAGAAATTTTTATCACAAAAATTCATTTAATTCCAAGACTACAGAGTAGGGTATATTTTCTCTTCTTCTTCTTTAACCATTTTTCTATTTCTCTTCTTTGGGCTTTTTTATCCGCCCACTAGCCGCGACGGGGATAATTTTATCGGCCCATCTCTTCCTCTTTTCATGTCCACTTCCTTCCTCTTTTCTCCATCGCAGAACTCTGGGTTCCCACCCGCAAACACGTATGATAAGCATGGTGTTTCAATGCCTATAACCTTCTAACAAACCATGAATTTTGCTTTCAAAATAGAGTACATATGTAGTAGAAATATAAAAACACACATATTGAAAATTGGTGCAGCCCACTTAGGCTTCTGGCATAGTCATACAGTACTGTGGTGACATTTTCGGTGATCGCGGATTCAGTGAAGGTTCTTTTTTTTATTTTTTTTATTTTTTTATTTTGGGAATCTCAACAGTATACAATTTATTATAATAATACATAACGTATTGGGTAATTCGTAGACCAATTATAGAGATCCACGGCATAAAATGTTAAATCAAGCAATAAAGAGAACATATATTAAATAGAGGGATAAGAGTGGGAGTTAGAGGGGGAAGTGGAGTGAGGTGTATGGGATTGTGGCTGAGTGGAGTGCGTATGTATTCTGTGCGTGACGTTGTATACAGATATGGGGGTATGTGTAAAGAGTGATGAGAGTTTGGCTGTGGTGTGTGTATGATGATGGTCGGTCTCAGTTAATCCGGTGAAGATATAGAAACTAGTAATATAATATAAGCGGTTTAAACACGATTTTTAAGAGCTGAGATGTTAGTATTAAATATATCAATGTCATTGAAGTGGTCATTGTAAGCTTTGCATGTTCGCTGGATGAATGAGTTCTGTGCATAAGAGGTTCTGCTTATGGGTACATGGAAGAGCACGGACTGTCGGGTTCGCCTTGATGGAGCGTGGAGAAACCAGCTCCAATTGGCTGGGACAGTCAATATGTCCCTGAAGTAACTTGAAGAGTAGTATTTGATCAGCTCGTGCTTTTCTATGTTCCAGGTTCTTGCCGGGAAAAGCTCGACGGCAAGAACGATGAAATCTAAGGCGAGCAGACGCTTAGGGGATGGCTCTGCAGGGGCTGGCGTTTCGGAGTTTAAGCATGCCATGCGCTCACACTTGTCACAAGCTCGGTTCAGCTCAAACCTCGCACAGGTTCTACTTGGTACCGGCGCGGTCCAGCAGGAGAACAGTCGAGTGTAGCAGTGATCCGGGTTCCCTATGTTCGCCAGGAATATCTCCCTGATACCTCCTAGGAAGGCGAGGGTTGTTGTAAGCGCTTTCCGAACAGATTGACTTACCAGATGGTAAAAGCGCATGGCTTTTATACTCTTTATTAACGCGACAATTTAAATATAATATTTATACGTATATACAGTACAGGGTTATTTGTAAAACATTAATAACCTCGCACGACTATATTTCGGCCTTGATTATGAGTCGAAAATGTTCAAGCTATTATGCCCTAATATCAATAGTTAAGGAGATATGCGACATAAAAGTTTGCATTTTTTTTTCAATATTTCTGACTTATTTTTTGTAAAACTTTGGACTATCATTACAGTAACTCATATCGAATATGAAAAATTCATTCCCTTTCAAGTCAAATAAAAAAATAAAACCTTCGAATTCCAATTGGAAAACATTCCAATTGGAATTTTTCAGGGTTTTTATCATTTTATTTAACTTGTATTGAAACGAATGAATTTTTCGTAATAGATATGAGTTACTGTAATGATAATCCAACGTTTTACAAAAAATAAGTCAGAAATATTGAAAAAAAATGCAAACTTTGATGTCGCATATCTCCATAACTATTGATATTAGGTCATAATAGCTTGAAAATTTTCGACTCATAATCATGGCAGGAATATAGTCCTGCGAGGTTATTAATGTTTTTCAAATAACCCTGTATATATACATGTGAGAAAACTATATAACACGTGCATTCTCCCATGCCTCACTTAATAAGTTATTATTCTATAAATTAAATTAAAGCTACATTCACTTTATAAGTTAAAACTGTACTTTATTTGGTCAACAAATATAGGTTTATTAATTAACCATATAATTTTTTTAAATTGTTTGCAGGTATTGGGTTGGGTATTGTTTAAGATATGTTCAATTATAATTATAACCACTGTGGACAAATTTCAGTTTCTGCTCTTAGAACATACTAATAAATATATTTTTGTATATAAATTGGTCTTTTAAAGGAGTAAAAAATTTAAAATAATTTTCGGGCGTTTTCTGGTGAACCTACATATTAAAAATTCGGATAAATATTTAAATACCACATATAGGTACCTAAATTGAAAAAACTATTGCTTCATACTCTAGTCAAAAAATAAAATAAATGCAGAAGTCTATTTAGTCAGCGGGTACATCTATATACTATTTTATGGTAAAGACAAAAAAATTTTTAAGCACAGATGTCAATAGTTTACATGTTCCAAATATGCCAAACAAGGTGCATGTATAATATACGAGAATATACAACTTTCAAAATTTTATAGATGTGGTTGCTCTTGGGTGGAGTCGATGAACGTTGCTGAAAGTGATCACTTAAGACAGCCACGGCAGGTCGCAAGCCCTGTGGACACCCAATAAAGACTTCCATGCATGGTTTACCATGTATGAATAGCTTCGTCTCTGTGAAATATCCATAATTTATCTTATTAAAAATTATAATTAAACGAAATAAATTGAAAACAAGCGAAAAGTCACAGACTTTTTGAAAACCAAATTAATTAATCAATTAGAAAGACATACAGAAAAATCTAATCCAGAAAACAATTTTTGGCTACTACCAGAATTCGAACCTGGTTGTGCTCTGACCACTAAGCTATAGGAGCCTTGTGGATTTCCGTGAATATATCGACCGGAAAGGAGGTGACCCGGGTTCGAATCCCAGTAGTAGCCAAATATTTTTTCGTGGATTAGATTATTATCTATGTATTTCTAATTGATTAATTAATCTGGTTTTATAAATTTCACAGAACTTTGTTCTAAAAAATTACAACTTCACAAATATGAATGTGTTCTTGAAGTTACAGACTTGTTCAACGTAATTGCCCCCAAGGGTGTGGAGGACAAAAAAGAAATAAATATACAGGAGGACAAAAAAAAAACATCTCTCAATGGTTTTGGCAGTGGGCTGCTTTTTTTTATCCGCGCGCCACTAGCCGAGGCCAAAAATCGGGCACCAGACATCTAAACTGTGTCAGTATAATATGAGTTGTCTCGTCTCGGCGGCGCCGTCCTACGCCGATATTTCGTCACAAATACCAGAGACGCGTCTCTGACGACCATTGCTGTATCTGGGAGGCTGCCAAACGCGAGGAAAACCAGAAAACACCCCAAATGAGGAATCTATTCTCTGAAAAGCCTTTTTTGGCCACTGCAAGGCGCGTACTGCGTGAGCCAAGAAAGGGGCCTTTGTGTTTATTGTAAATGTAAGGTTTACATAACGTGGCGTTTATTTAGGCCTTGGCAAGAGAAAGCGTGGGCGTTAAGGTCGAAGAGATTTGTAAAATTCGAACGTGGGAAGATGTTGTTTTTTTGTCAATGCGCAAAACTTTTTGCTCTCTCGGTGTCCCTGGCTCAAGGTAAATCAATTGGCCAACTCGCGAATATGCTGTATTTATTATTTTATTATTATTTATTATTTATTAATTAACGCCCTATAGGGCTTTTACAACAAATAGGTAGAGTGTACATTAACAGAATATATAGTTATAAGAAAAAATAAATAACATGTAAACATAATAATGACATAAAGTGAAAAGAAAATACTTATACAGATACAAATATATAAAGTAAAAAGCAAGTATATAAAAAGCATAAGATATAATAGTAATTTAAAAACAAAAAAGTAATAATGTAGAGTGAAAAGATATAGCACAAGCTTTGAAAGTCATATTATAATAAAAAGTATACATACAAATACAAATCAATTATTTAAGTCCAATTCGACAAATACTGGTAATCTTTCAATACACCTTTTAATATATGTTTGAATAATATACAGTTATTGGAAAAGACGTCCAGTTGCTCGTATCTGTTTGCTAGTCTAGGAAGCCTTTGCAGTGGGGAATTCAAGAGATAGTAGCTGTAGTTTCGACGGCAAAAACCTGCATGACTTCTAGATATCTTTGAATAATGTTATGGCCACGTTAACGCGTCGTCACAAATATGGGAAATCTTCAGTTAAGTATAGAGTTTAGTAATAATAAAACCTATCGGTAATATTGTCTAGATTAACCCTCAACGTACTGTGAAAGCAAATATAAGTTCGCAGCTACGACGTCAACCGTAAAAAAATATTATTTTTATGCATTTTGAATGAAAAAAATGCTTGTAAGTGTATTTTTTTTACAGGCGTAAAACTTTAAAAAGAAATAAAATAATTGTGGTAATGGCCATTGGAAATTGGCTTTATTGGAAAGATAATTTTATGCCTTCTGATGTGCGTCAGCCCTGATGATGGACCCTGCAATGGGATCGAAACGTCTGCCGGAAAGGTCGTAATAACACGGCATAATACCCAAGAAAACACAAGCCTGAGTGGCTAAGTGGAAGTGGAGTGGGTGAAAACCTAAGAACATTCTTCATTTTAAATATAGAATGTCTTTTTAAAGGTTTGTTTTTGCAGCAGCCAATTCGATAGCTGATAGCTAATTTTTGGTCATTTTGGTTTGCTATTTCACCATGAGTAGACTTTATGTCAGGAAAAAACTTGTAAATTATGGAAATGGAAATTCATTTCGAAAATCGTGGTATCGAAATCATATTTAAACACTAATAGCACAACATTATCTTTGTAATAAAGCCATTGTTTTATTTCATTTTAAAGTTCTATACCTCTAAAAAAACACCCATACTAGCCTAAATGACTTTAAAATAGTTCGTGTCGTACATTTAATATAAATATTGAGTCCTAAATGTGAAAAAACATCATCAAAAATATGCAATTATTTTTAGTTGGGTTTGCTTTACATAATTTAATGTCTTTAAACAATTTCTGAGAGAATTTATTTAGGAACAATTGAGATATGATTTTATTTTCCCCGTATTTATGGAGATATTACAGGTTTGATTGGTAGACCTGTAGTTCCTAAACGGCAGGGGAAGGTTAAGCCCAAACACATATGCTGGCTTATGATTTAACTAATAATGAATTGTGCCATCACGCAGTACCGTGTGTTTAATTTTAACGACGTAACTACATAATGACACTTTTGTTAACTTCCAAAAACTCCGAGTAATCCGTCATGCAAACACAGTCTCCCAACTTCTTTATTAAGCTAAATTAATAACAGCACAATGACGTCGTAATTATTATAGAGAAAGTTTTTATAGATCGAGCGTGCTTGTTCGCAGTCAATAGACTCCGTATTAGAAGATTGTTTCAAAACCAGTCAAGTTTAAGTCATACACATTAGTCACGGGCATTATAATGACATTTTGTTTCATGCATAGGTGTGTTAATGTATATTATAGATATCTCACAGAGACGAAACTGTATTTCTTATGGGAAAGTAGGTATAGAAGTCATTTGGGTGTACATAGGACTTATGACCTATCTTATGGTTGGCTTAAGTGATCACTTTACACAATGTAACATTCGCCATTTCCACTCATGATAGAATATACCACGCTTATTCATTTTCTGGAAATTGTATATATGTTCAAATTGCGTGGAAAGCTTTCACATATGAGTTGTAACCGCCTTTCCATGCGGCCTGTACAAAGCCACTTTCATTCCTCTAAATCCCCACAGATGTCGCTAATGAGAAAATCTACAATTGATTTTTACGTATTTTGAGAGCAATATACTTTATTGTGTAATGAAATTCATCCGAATTACTCGCATTACACTAGGATGCGCTAGGAAATATTATTTCCAATTTTTGTTAAATTCCTTTTTTTACCAGTATTTTCAATTCAGAATATTTTTGAGTTTTGTTTAAATCTTTCAGAACAGTGCTGGATTTATGTCACAGAGACATTATTAATCAATTAATGTATATTATAGATATCTCCAACCATAAGATAGGTCATAAGTCCTATGTACACCCAAATGACTTCTATACCTAATTTCCCATAAGAAATGCAGTTTTGTCTCTGTGAGATATCTATAATATACATTAATTGATTAATAATGTCTCTGTGACATAAATCCAGCACTGTTCTGAAAGATTTGAACAAAACTCAAAAATATTCCCCATAGGTGTGTTAATCTGTCCCATAGACTAGGTGACATGTTCGTTAAAATATATGAAAAATCATCAATAGAAGAGTGACTGCGGGGAACAGGGTGAACGGTGCTTTGAACGCAATAGTTTCTAATAGAAATATGTCTACCGAGGCAAAAATAGCGGTACATAATGGAATTCTGGTACCAACACTGATGTATGGAAGCGAAGACTGGAGCTGGCAGAAGAGGAACGAAAGTAGATTGAATGCAGTGGAGATAAGATCCCTCAGACGTATGTGTGGCAAATCAATTTATGATAAGAGTAAAGAATGCAGATATTAGGAATGAATGTAAAGCTGATCTTAGCATAATTAATAGAATTAAAAAGGGTCGCTCAGATGGTTTGGGCGTGTTGAGCGGATGAATGAGGAAAGAATGGTAAGAAAGATATATAATGCAAGTCTTGATGGCGCCAGAAATACAGGGCGACCGCGGAAGATGTGGCATGACCAGATTAACCAGATACCTACTGGAAGATGGTCCCGTTAGAAGCCTCAACGACCGGCGAGCTTGCATGCGAAGATGTATGAATGTGGATGAGGCGAGAGTTGTATGTCAGGACAGAAGAGTGTGGCGCTCTATCCTCTCTGCCTACCCCCATGGGGAAACGACATGCATTGTATATCTTTCTTACCATTCTTTCCTCATCATTCGCTCAACATGCCCAAACCATCTGAGCGACCCTTTTTTAATTCTATTAATTATGCATTCCTATATCTTCATTCTTTACTCGTATCATAAATGGATTTTCCACACGTACATCTAAGGGAATATATTTTAAATTAAGCTAATCGGAGCTTAGTGGTCAAAATTATTTTCATTCATTCTATTAAACAATAAACGCAGCTAAGAACCACATGAAGATAAAAAGATTGAAATAATTCAAACATTTCGCATTCTTTTGAAACGAAGGGAAAGAACGAAACTTTTCACCCTTGTTCCATTTCTGCACCCGGTAAGTTGCAAACTGGTCCAAGTTCCCGATGCTGGCGGCGGTAGACGTTAGTTTGAGCGAGAGAAAATATCCAATTACCGCGAAATATTCTCTTAAACCCCGTTTCAGTAACCCGGAAAAATCCAAGTCGAAATATATAATATCAGATTAGCGTCTTGATGATGTAAGGTTATTACACGTAGTTTTATTTTCACTTTTGGGAGTGTCCTGCTAACTATAGCTAGGTAGATATTTGTACAGATTTCATATTAATTGTAATGAAACCATTTATGAAATGCAGAGATGTGACTTATCTAAGATACAGGTATTTGAAATACAGATTCAAAATGCAAAATACGTATTTTCATCTTGTATCTGAAATACTTTTTTGACAATTCATCTTGTATCCTATATTTAGATACATTTTTTTTGGCATCTTAGTATTTTGTAAATACGTATCATAGTATTTTGTAAATACTAAGATTTCTGAGATACTTTTTTCCAATGATGTACCCATAATGAGACCTCATCGAATAAAACTGAGCGACAAAATGTTTGAAGAACTGGTTTTACTTAAGTATTTTTTTTTAAGTCTCAATTAAAACCTTAAAAATACACCACTTATATTTATTAAAAATCCGACCAGGTATCGCTACTACCGTAGCTTCTTTAGGGATCTTAACTGTCTAAACATACAAAAGTTATGCGCTTATATACTAGTGTGAAAGGTGGAAGGACGGAGTGCCAATAGTGGGGGTAGGGGGTGGGATTATACAGGGAACATTATTATTAAGAGGGAACATATTTAAGAGTGGACTATAAGACAAATTTATTTGATTATTAATTATTTTATGATTTAAATTAATGGCTTTTCTTATCTCTAATGCCTTTAAATTATCTAATCTATTACCTATTCCGTTTTTATGGATAATACTAACTCCTTTGCTATTATTGAACGTGTGGTCTTCTTCAATTAAATGATTTACAAACTCTGAGAACCCACTACTTTTTAAACAACGCACGAAATAGCGAAACCTGGTTGGATTTTTAATAAATATAAGTGGTGTATAACAAAGTTATTATTATTTATTTAATTATAATGTATCACCACCAAGTGTTTGCTTCCTTTGAAAATTAAAAAAATTGAATATAATATTTTATTTTGTCATATTTGCGATCAACGTGATTTATTCGTAAATTATTCACATAAAAAAATAAACTTACATTCAATAAAATGTGTTTTCTTACAAAAGGATTTTAATCTTTAAAAAGTATTTGTAAGATACGTATTTTGTATCTAGTTACAAAGTTTCAAAGTTATTTGTTTCTGGTATTTGAAATACTTGATTTTAAAGTATCTTGCATTTTATATTCCAGATACTTTGTGTGAGGTATCTTGTACATCACTGGTGAAATGCTTCTCGAGTAAGTCGTATCGTGACCGAGACACATTCCGGAACCCATCTGAAGGAGCAGAGAACAACTATCAAAGGAAAACGTCAGCCATCCGCCAACGCGCATAGTCATTGCATTCCTATCCACCATATGCGTATATACACGCGCATATATGGTATAATATTCAAAGAAAACTATAAATAGACTATAACATTGTACACCGGCAACATATTTCATTGTTCACCTAAACTGTGTGGTTGGCAGGAAGAAATTGCCAGCTGGCGATAAACCCACCATTGTAATAATATATACACAAAAAGTGAATAAATCAATGAATGGTAGAGTGAAATGGGACCCACTACAATCCGTTCCAAGAACAAAAGTTCCCATATCCACTTTATTCTTACGCCATCCAGGTTAGCATTTTTTTAATGCTAAAGCTATTTCCTCGCTATACCAGATACACTCGCAGACGACGCAAAGACCGTCGTGCGGTGCAGCGAAGTGTCTGCACAAACCATTTCACTGTCTCAGGGGTGCAGTAAGGACCAAAGTATAATATTTATTGATAAATAATAAAAGAAAAATACAAAAATTAAAAAAAAATGATAACTAAAAGAACAACGATCATGTAAAAAAATAATACAATATAAAATAATAATACTCACCTCCAGGAAAAATTACAAAAAAGAGAAAATAGTGTATGTATTTAAAAGAAAGAAAAGAACAAAATATTATACAAAATAACAAAATGAGTTAAAAATAACTGTGTACGAAAAAGAAAAGTATATTAAAAAATGGGTGTATAAAAAAGGGTTGCAGCATAGAGACAGCAGAATATTAAAATAAAAGGCACCACTCCCCTTAGGGAAAAGAAATAAAGCAATGGACAACACCAACAAAGTATTAGCGATCCAGAAGTGCACTGCCGGTAGAAACATCCCCTTAAGAACAGTAAAAAAAACTTAGTAAAACATATCAAACCGACAATTACACCCTAAGGATCTCCCAGCGTGAACCCACACCCGAATGAAGGCCCCGAAGAGGGACACATTGGGACCTGCTAATAATGAGAAGCCAGGGGCGGGGGACTCACCGACGTCGCAGACCAGGCTGCCGGGCTCCAGGTCGGCCAGCAGGCGGGCCACGCGCGGCCAGGGCTCGGCGCGGCCGGCGCCCTGCCGCTGCTGCTCGTACACCTCGTGCACGTAGGCGCGCTCCAGCGCCACCGAGCGCGCCGCGCGCTCGCCCATCGCCGCGGCCGCCGCGCGCGCTCACATCAGCGGGGCCTGCAACAAACAAATTCAAACATTTCAATCACGGCGGACACGAGGCGGCATCTAGCGAAACCACAAGTCGGTAAGAATATCGGCCGCCAGGGGCTCTTTGTTTATTTGAAAATATTAAGATATAAGAAAATTATAATAAATATACGTAATTGACGTATTAACTAATATCCTAAATCCTAACATATCTCACATGGAAGTAGTACATAATAATAATATAAGCATGTTAACATAAAAGACATCAAATGTAACAGTAGCGAGTAGAACATAATAATAATAAAGTATACGTATTACCTAACTTTATTTACATCTCGCATTGCAGTAGTGAATTCAGTTATTAATCAAGTATTAATTCAATGTTGCGTCGTAGAGTTATGTTCACTTGTGATCTTAGGGGGTATAGAGGCATGATAGATATCGATATCTTCTCTGCCGAACCCGAGCCAGTGGATTCGCTACTCTATTTTTCTACTTAACTTTTCGTCTCATAATTATTCATAGCCGTACATTCTTTTGTAAATTTATAAAGTAATAATTCACTTCCCCTCAAAAATTTATCAATCACATAGAAACATTAGAAATGTAAAAATGTAAAAATGTAAAAATAAAAATGATCTTTTTACTATTTGCGATACTTAGTCTAGGAGGGATCGATATACTACATGGATCCTAATAACAACACTTCCTTAAATCATCTCGTGAGCTTTGACAATTTTAAATTTGGCTCCGCACAGTCTCCCCAAACTATATTACCAATAACTATATTACTATAACACCAAGAGATTGACAGATGCCGTAAAACAGCTGTGCGATTTGGCATGTTAAGTGTAAATTCTAAACATACAATAAAAAGGAAAAAAAAAAACTGAAATCGTGGTACGAGCAGGCATACATCAAAGTTGAATTTTGTAGAATGTAACAAATCTTTCATAATCGATATAAGTTACTGTAATGATAGTTCAACTTTTTGCAAAAAATAAGTCAGAAATATGGAAAAAAAATGCAAACTTTGATCTTGCATATTTCCATAACAATTGACGTTAGGTCATGGTTGCTTTAACATTTTAGACTCATAACGTAGTGAGGAATCTACTGGTCAAGTTTCTGCTGCTAGCTCTGGTACACATGACTGGTACCAGCGTAACTGAGCTATTCCGTGCGGCGGTGTATATAGTATTGATCGCCAATGCGATCTCCAATAGGAGATGGCAATGTAAAGAGAAGAAGAAATGACCCTATCAATCCAGCTTTTACAGTGTCTTATTATCACAGTATACCCAGAACAGTAGTTTATCTCCGGCCTGTCGGCGAGTTATTAGCCTACTCTTGCATTGACGCTAGGGTTGTCACTTTACGAGATTCCGACGCATAAGGTAGATACGAAACCCGAAAATTTCTGTAATTAGTATACCTAGTTTCTGCACTTAAATTGCAAGAACGCTGATTAACATCAACGTAGACTCACACCTTTTTAGTAAAGCACCACAAACATAAAAAAAGGCATTTTTTTCAGGAAGCGCATTTTTTCTAAAGCGGCGGCTGCGAGCGCGAATGGCACCGAAGGCACGGCCCTTACTGCCGCCGCCTTGAGCCCCCATATTTTATGTCAATGTGTGCGTCACAGTGCGTGCGTACACGGCGCCGAGCACGCACGCACACATTCTAACGGGTAGCGGCCAGTTTGTATGAAGACGTATTACTGTTCTTAGTATACTGTCTTATTATCCTACTCCCATCTTATCTCTGACTCTTGATTTTGATCTAGCCGTTTTTCCTTTTCAACGGTCACAGGGCGTTGCAACTCGCACAGTCGCTCCAGCAGGAGAGCTGCCCGGCGGAGAGGACGGGGTGGGCATGTTTAGTATAGATTAGTGAGCCAGAGGAGATATCTTCCCGAACCGGCGCCACGTGTCGGTAATGGGCTGTCGGTGCCTTCGGCGCACATGACTTATTGAATTCTGGCCGGCGGCTCGGCGTCACAAACAAACAAATATAAAAATTATTGATTTCTGAATAAAAGAACACCAACTCGATTCTTTACCAGTCACAACGGAAAAGCGAATAATTAAAAGTTGCAGGATCTACTTTATAAGGCACTAAAAGGGCAAGGGTATAGTTTTCTGGGATATTCTGCCGTGTATATGTGACCTCTCTGGCCGACGTTTAGGATCCCATTGCAGGGTCCATCATCAAAGCTAATGTGATGAGTGTGTCAATCACAACGGAAAAGCGAATAATTAAAAGTTACAGGATTTACTTTATAAGGCACTAAAAGGGCAAGGGTATAGTTTTCTGGGATATTCTGTCGTGTATATGTGACCTCTCTGGCTGACGTTTGCAGGGTCCATCATGAGGGCTGATGTGATGAGTGTGTATTGAAGCGGTTAATGTAACCTAACCTACAATTCAACACACAGAGAGAGGCACAGAAAGGTCACATATACACGGCAGAATATCCCATAAAACTATACACGGAAGAAATTCAGGTAATTTAAAGTTTTTTAAATATAGTTTAATTCTTATTATATAGTAGCTTAAATCATCGTATGGGAGAACAGAATTATATAAAGAACACAAAAACGAGGTATACTTATATACTTACATACACCTCACTCCACTTCCCCCTCTAACTCCCACTCCTATCCCTCTATTTAATATATGTTCTCTTTATTGCTTGATTTAACATTTTATGCCGTGGATCTCTATAATTGGTCTACGAATTACCCAATACGTTATGTATTATTATAATAAATTGTATACTGTTGAGATTCCCAAAATAAAAAAAAATAAAAAAATAAAATGTTGAGACTTAAGAATGTCGGAGAGGATGAACAGATGATATAAGTATCACCATGTCGTAATACATAGTGTTTTTATAATTTATAGAAATTAACTTTATAAACACAACATTTTTTATTGAAAAAATTCAACATTTTTATAGTTTTTGTTCATAAACGATTTTGTATTACTTATCCTAGATATAAATTTTATTTTTAAGCTATTTATGAATGCGTGAGTTTAATCATCTCTCGTTATACCCATGATTTCAGAGAAAAATAGTATGAACTAGACCCGTGAAAAATCATGATAATTCGGTGGGCGTGTCAGGGTTGCGTGTTGCCTGAACCACTGCGTGTCACACTCTAATTATCTAAAGTTTTAATTCCAGCAAGTTACGAATTTACGGACCGACAGTTAAAAAACGAAAATATTATATTTTGATTAGATAATAAACCTGATTTTACGGACCTTCCGGTATCAATTTTATGTGGTGGTGTGGGGTACTAAACCCAACACAAAAATTCCCATCATCCTATTTTTGCATTTACATACTTTTTAATAAAATGACAATATTCCCGCATTTCGCATTATTCTCTGGAAACATAGATTTGAATCAGCACCAAGTTTTTGTTTAAAATAATTTTTGATATTGATACTTTAGCTATCTACTTTATTTTGACGTAATCCTTTTTTATATTCTATTATTGTTTTATACATAAAATTTTCTGTTATTGACATGTAAAGACAAATCGCATTATATAGTTTTACAAATAAACGTCATGTAAAGCAAACAAGCGCCTGGCGGCCAGACTCTATATACAAATATACATGTATACAGGGTAAAACAGAGTTTGTCCACAATACTTTACTTTCTGCCTAAATTATTAGTCGTAAATGTAAAAGCAACAAAATCAAAAGTTAAGAAGTTACGCGACTCTAAAATATGAATTTTTAAAAATATTTCTCTCTTATTTTCTGTAAAACGTTGAACTTTCATTAAAATAACTTACAAAAAATATAATAAATGCTTCGCTTCAATAAAGGTCAAATCTTTATAAAAATATTATTTCTCCTTGGTTTTATTAATTTTATTTGACTTGTATTAAAGCGAATAAAATTTTAATATTCGACATGAGTAACTGAAAGAATATTCCAATATTATACAGAAATATTGAAAACTAATGCAAAATGTAATGTCTCCATAACAACTGATATAAGGACATTGTTGCTAGAAATTTTCAAAGGGTTTACGGCTAGTGCTTTATATAAATATGTGAGCCACCCCAAAATGTAATATCATTCTTATTGGGGGTAGGTATATAAAAATGTAGTTTCAAATATTGATATAAATTGTTTTATATTCGAAAATTTAAAGGACTAATTAATGTACCAATCCTCAGAGAAATAAGGATTTATTTTAATGAAATGAGCGTTTCAAGGTTTATTAAGACAGAGAAAGACTTCGATGGATGGGCCGTGTAGAGGGGTTGACCAAACAGCAATCACTAACACAAGTCATTTTTTAATTTTTTGTATTTCTTGGGCACTTACAATGTAACAATTTCTTTCAGACATTATTTAAGAGTTTAAATTTACAATGTACAATTTGTTACTTATTAAAGAATTTACGCTACCGGTTTCGACACGTCCGTGTCATTAACGAGCGTTATTTAAACTAATCTAAAATGCGAAAGTACTGTATTAGGTGTCTTTAGGGGGCGGGGATGATTGGTGGAGTGGGAGGGGCGAGGGAGGGAACATGGTTAATAATGGTGACTTATACGGGGCTATTATTTTGTAAACGATGTTAATATTAGAATTTAATTTTTTGTTTATTTCTAAAGTTTCTAGGGCGGACAATTTGAAAAATTTGTTGATATTAGTGTATTTTAATTTAGATCTATCTTTATTAAAAGTGTGGCCAGTTTCCAACAAGTGGTTAGAAAATTCCGAATAATTATTATTTTTTAATCACAATTCATGTTCTCTTATCCTAGATTTAAAATTTCTAGTAGTAGTAGTAGTAGTTTATTATTTTTTATTTTATTTCTTAAGTTAGTTAATATTACAGTTTGTGTATTAACTTGTATTTAACACTTTCATTCTTAAATCTATTACTAATATACTATCCATAATAACCTACATATTTACATTTACATCTAATCTAATTTATGGTACAATCTATAATTAATCTTATGCTCTACAATTCTATACTATTCTTTACAATAATTATAGCATTCTGAACACAAGACAGGAGCGACAATGTCTTTAATGAGATATATGTCTTAAAAATCCACAGAAAAGGCCTAATGGAAGAAAATTATTGTGGAGGCCAAGACCCCCCAGGGGTTGTAGAGGTTATAGTGATGATGATACTTTTGCACACAAGTGTAGACAATGATTTTTCATAGTGGAAGAGTGGTTAGATTCCAGCATCCAACCACAGGCTTCGAGCCCAATTGTGTCAAATAATTTTGCTACAGTCTCAGCAACCCGACTACAGGGTGACTATTGGCCGCGATTGCTTTGCTAAACTCATGTATTCACTAGGGGACAAATCGCGAAACATTCCGCGCGGCATGTCGCATCAACATCTACCTCGCTCATGTTTCGGAGACAATGACGCGGTCATTTGACGTGTACACATATCACTTGTCGTCCGATGAGGTTATGTTGACAGCTGCGTATCTATTTACACTTGCCGCCCGATGAGGTCAGGATGACAGCTGGGTATTTATTTACTTTAAAGAGTTTATCGAAACGTAAAAGGAGAAAAATGTGGTAGGTGCGAAATTATTTACTGCAAAGAGAAAGAAGGATGGATATTCTATGCGATCTTCGAATGTCTGACGGATCTTTTGTCAATTTCACTCGAATGACAACAACTGATTTTGACAATTTATTACGAATAATCGGGCCTTCCATAGCCAAGCAAGACAATATTAAGGAACGCTGTTGGCCCTCACATCATTTTATTTTTATATTCACCGTTTGAAGTGTCCCATAAAATTGTACGGCGATGAGTTCAGCGATTGAGGAGAACAATAATTTCGTTTCCCCACGTTAATGTCAGTTGACAGATACAACGCATGCGCATTCACTTGTAAACATACCACGTGATACTGACGCGCAGCCCGATGTCCCCGTGAGCTCGCTCGAGTACCGTGCGCATGGCAACATTTCCGCGGCACGTAGAAATGCCTCGCTATGTTGTGCAACGTGCAACGTCACTACGTAGAATCTATGCCGCGCGTGATGTTGAGAGATAATTTGTCCCCTAGTGAATACATGGCTCAAGAGTATTCGACTATATGCTGTAAATTTTCTTACTTAACACAGAGCCTGCAGAGAGATTGAATAATGCAGATACTTTACACCATCGACATGTTTGTTTAGAAAAAACTTAAAACAAATGGAGCCGCGACGTGACGGTATGTCCACAGCGTATCGAATATTTATCGCGTCTAATTTCTCGAGCGCCGTGTTGCCGCGACGACCATTTTCGTAGCGATATTTTTCCAGGCGGCAATATTCCGGGGATACGTCCACAGGCGGCGGGGCAGGGGCGGAAACTTCCTTAATAAACGCCGCCGTGACAGATGGGGGAAATCTCTTCACAACTTTTCTTCGGAGTTTTCCAAACGAGAGGATCGCTCTGGCTCTGCATCCCCCGCGGCCCGAGCCCCGAGCCAATCAGCGGCCCGCGAGTACCGATATTACAGAAAAAATGCAATTTCGTTAATGCTCGGACAACATTGAGCGTAAAGAGATTTTCGCAATCGTTATTGTCTTCGGCACGATACATACAGGCATCTAAAACAGTAACTTTTTTTTATTTTTGGAACTAGCTCTGCCCGCGCGGCTTCGCACGCGTAGATTTTTAGTACACTGTTTGGATCGCCATAGAACTTTAGCGAACCTTCTAGAACATTTTCCTTCCTGAACTTTTAAGAAATTTATCGAATGTACAGGAACCTTCTGGACACAACGACATATTCCGCCACCCAGTTTAGAGCCTTATAGAACTTTCTAAAGCAGGTTTTTCCGGAACCTTCCAGACTCACCGACACAGTCGACGCGCCTATTTTGAAACAATCTGAAGCATTTGCGGCCTTCCCATAACAAAACAATGTGCTAGAAAGCACATTTTCGTCACCCACTCGCACCCACGCTCAGCCACCCTCACCAAACTCGCATATTTTTGATGCGACACCAAGGGCTATCCACCACCATGACCACCAGTGGATGGTTGTGGCTGGTTATGGAGAAAACTTGGCGGATAGGGAAACACGGGTTTTTATATATATATATGGATTTGAGAGACAAATGAAAGCACTAGAAATTATATACTATTGTATTTTGCAATTACTTTGTGATTATTCATTATAAACATAATGGAATGAAATAACTTTGTTTATCACCACTTAATTTTTGGTAAAACCAAACTGTTTCGGAAACAACGATCCTTCGTCAGGGTATACTTAATACTAATTAAACTTTACAAAATTATGAATAATCATACTTCAGTGTTAAGTGTCCAAATGGGGGTAAAGAGTGGGGGGTGCGAAAGAAACAGGTGATAGGGTGAAAGGGAGCATATTCAAGATAGGACAATAAGTTAGATTTTTTGGTTATTTATAATAGATTCATTAATATTTATGGCTTTCTTAATTTCTAGGGCTTCTAAGAAGCCCTGTAAAGTTTAATTAGTATTAAGTATACCCTAACGAAGGAACGTTGTTTCCGAAACCGGTTGGTTTT
>JADDOH010017098.1:0-43361 GCA_016648135.1 Agrypnia vestita | reverse complement strand
TCGCATTCGTATTCACCGAATAGTAGGCCTGATATTCGTATTCCTGAAGGTAGTATTCGTTGCATCAAGGTTATTATATTTACAAGTATGTTCAAGTTCCCCCACCTTGGTGGAAATATTCGCATTCGTATTCACCGAATAGTAGGCCTGATATTCGTATTCGTGGAAGTAGTATTCGTTGCATCACTCTCAATAATAAAATCATATAGATAAATAATTACGGTAACTCATAAAAATATATGATATTACTTATATTAAACGAACAAAACAAAACAATCTGTCATATAAGTGAATAACGTGATCACGGAAGACCGAAGGTTAACTACCCCTGAACAGACCGCGAACTGCCCACAATAATGGAAAATGTTGTAGAAAATATTTCAAATATCTAATATTGAATGAATAAAACCAATGTCATATGAATATCTATCGCGATTACGGAAGGCCGAAGGTTAACCACCCCTGAACACACCGCGAACTGCCCACAATAGTGAAAAATGTTCTAGAAAACATTTCAAATATCTAATATTGAATGAATAAAAACAATGTCATATGAAAACTATCACGGCTACAGAAGACCGAAGATTGATCTGATCTAACCGCAAACGACCCACAATAATGGAAAATGTTGTAGAAAACATTTCAAATATCTAATATTGAATGAATAAAACAATGTCATATGAAAACTATCACGGTTACGGAAGACCGAAGGTTAACTACCCCTGATCAAACCGCGAACTGCCCACAATAATGGAAAATGTTGTAGAAACATTTCAAATATCTAATGTTGAATGAATAAACAATGTCATATGAATAACCATCGCAATTAAGGAATATATACAATTCGAAACACGTCTTTATAAGAACTTGATAGGAACAAATCGTGTTTTCAGCGATTGCCTAATGATACGCAATACAAACATGTAACGAGTTCAAATAAACCACACATTCATGTTTTAATAAAATAAATATAAAATCCAGAAACATTTTTAAAATAAATTGTTTGTAGGAAATTCCTCGTACGATTTGAATTTATATCACACTGACAATCGTGATATCAAAACCCCATAAATACTCCGATCCCAATTATTTCCAAACAATACAAATCATATAGAAATCAGTGTATTCAATCGCCAGTATAGATAACAAGCATTCTTTAGCATAATAATACATCCGCCCTGAAGAACCTCTCGCACATTCCGAACCTCGCGACATTGAATATGCATAATTATACTGAATGTTAAAACCCACAAACAAACACGAAACACCATTCGTCAGTAAAGTATTCCATTTTAAAGCCTTTATATCTTTGGTAATACATGAATCTCGAATTTAAATGATTTTTCATATGAACAGCGACAGAATTATATATTTCATAAGCGTTATGCAATAATTCACAGTCGCCACATTACGATTTCTAGTACATTAAATCCGAAGCGCGTATAGTAATAATTATCACTAGGCCCAAAATACGTAACAAAACAACCCACAACATGTTTTAATAATTGTTACGATCCAGAAAGTTCTAAATTGAATACACGAAAAGGCAATAGAAATAAATAATATTGAAAATGCTTAGCTGTTCACTGTTCCAATTCTCTTTGAATTATTATCAACCTCTGGCTTTTTCCTCGATCCAGCCAAATTATCTTCCTTACTGACTCTCCTCGACAAAGCCTCCGCCGACCTTCAAGCTGAAAACTCAAGTGCCGCTTTCTAATTTGTAACGCCTAACAATCGTCCCTATCTCGCGCCATCTTTGATTCCAACTCGCGTGTAAAAGTCAAAGTCTAACTCTAAAGACGCGTTTCATTGGTCAGATTCGGTGCTAACGCCCGCGTCTGTGATTGGACATCTCGTTAAACAAAATAACATAAAGCCTGCTTTACACGCCCGCGTGCAGAGATAATAAAGCTCGTCCGCATCTACCTATCCGGCAAATATTTAATTATAGAGTATTTAACGGTTTGTGAAGCTTCTCTTTATTATAAACTTTAGCAGATAGATATTTTCGTATAATTTTTCAGCAATGTCTATTTGAATAGGCCAATATCGTTACAGTACCATTTAATAATTTGTGTAAAAGAATTATTTGTGGAAATTAATCTATCATGGTTGGAATTGTTGTTGTGAAGGATCTATCATGGGTAGAACGTTACATTGTGTAAAGTGATCACTTAAGCCAGCCGTGCGATAGGTAGTAATCCCTATGAACATCCAAAAAGACTTTTTTTCGTATTATTTATTTTTTAAATTCGAAAATAATTGTAATTAAAGGGAATTGTATAGTGATGTTTTAATTATTTGAACACTGACGTGATTAATTATAAAAAACCCCATTATTTAATAAAAAAAATTAAAAAAGTTATCCATAAAAAACAAGTTTTTATTATACTTCCTTTCTCATTAACTGGTTGAAACAGATTTCGCACCTACTCCACGCGTCGGGCTCAAGTCAGGCGACGCTACGAAAGAGAGTAATAAATAATTTCGAAAAATCCAAAATTATGCTTTAATTATTATTTTTAAACGAAAATTTGTTAGACAATTTTAATCGTCGCCACGAGTCTGCCTGCAAAGTTTCAGCTCGACAAGCAGACAAGCAAACGCTACGAGTTAAAAGAATGGGAGTAAAAATCAACATTCGATTTTTTCTGAGTTCAATTTAGGACGATTGTTTCGGCTGATTAAGTCATTATCTAATGACAAACATATATCTTATTTGTGAGTTTATATACCAATTATTTGGTGTACCTACATTTGGGAAAAACTTTAATGATATTACAAAGAAAACAGTTATTAGTTTTACAAATGTATCAAAAAATTGGATTCTTAACTTCTAAATGTGGGGAATAAAATGGATAATGCAAAGAATAACATGAATCATACAAACAAACTATAATATAAGGATAGATTTTAGGTAGTTAAAGACATTCCCGAAATTGATGATTCAAGGAATATCTTTTAGATAATTCAACTCAGAAAAAATCTTGTGTTGATTTTTAAATTTTTATATTGAATTGGATACTCATAATATTACGATGCTTTTTGTATGAATATTGGTTTCTTTAATATACCTAAACCAAACCTTACAGAAACGTAAGTTTTTTTACTAAAGTGAAAATATCTTATACAATGTTGGATGAATAGATCACGTAGATTAAACGTATTCCTAGAATACAAGTGTCTCCTAAGACTTGACGGAAGGTATTATAATAAAGGTAGGTTTAATTCGTGTAGACATACAGTCAAAGGTTGACATTAAATTAAGTCGCAGGCTTTCACGGAAAACCTTTCTAGTTGTAATAGTTTCTCCAAAATGGTAATCTCAAGAGCTTTGCGCCAACTTATAAAGATTAGATGAACAATTATAAATACATATAATAACGACAATCGTACATACGTAGTTTTATCAAAAAGATTCTTGAATTTTTATTTATTTAAAAAAAATACTGTCAAAAAGCATTTGACTTTTTTTAAACACCACAAAAACCACTGTAAGCGAATTAATTAGACTTCTATTCTATAAGAATGTTCTTAGGTTTTCCCGGAAACTCAGAATCGTCAGGTTTGTGTTTTCTGGGGTATTGTGCCGTGTTATTACGACCTTTCCGGCCGACGTTTCGGATCCCATTGCAGGCTGATGTGTGTCAACACATTCACCCTGATGATGGACCATGCAATGGGATCCAAAAAGTCGTAATAATACGGCATAATACCCCAGAAAACACAAACCTGAAGATTCTATTCTTAATTCGCATTAATTTAATTCGCTTGAATTTGCTTTCTCGAGAATATTTCACTTGACTCTTGTGAAAATTCCGCACGTAAGTACCACATTTGCCCCATTTGTCTGTGGTAAAGCCCGCTGTCCCTTTCGATTTCTGTGGCTTCGCTTCTGTCAAAATATCAACATATTTCGTCCGATGCCGCTGCCATTTATTTAAACAAGTTCTTTTCTGGAGTCTTCCTAACTAGAAATAAATCGGGAAACAGCTAGAATTTGATAGCCTAAGCCATACGTATATACTAGTTATTTCCGAATTATTCGAGACCAATTGTGCGGCCGCGCAATTACTCGATTATGTGTATGTAGTTCCTCTCAATTTAGGGTCTCATGAAATTAATTATTTATTCATCAATATCGATATGGTTTCCTCCGAGGTTGTTCCCATCGGATACAGCACACGTGTGTCAACGTTCTAATCGTTCTAACCCTCAAAGGGCTTCTGCGACGATTGTCAGCTCGTTCAGCGATTCTACCTTTATCTCCTCTATGGTTGTTTAATTTTATTCTTTCATGGTTTTCTTCACCTTGGAGAACAAGAAACGTCACTGAGGATTAAATCCAACGAACTACTGTGTTATTTTTTTTAAATAAAAACCCATGAAAAAGAAGTGAAGTGCGAGCTGGTGCAATATTCGCGAGTGGTTCTTCCACAATTCTGGTCGATTTTTTAAAATTGATCATCACAAATGGCGTAAAAGTTTCAGCCATTTTGGTGTACTTATGATCGATGGTAAAAATTAGTGGACTTTAAAATGGTAATCAAAAAAAATAATAAGGAAAACTTTAATATTCGATTAAACATGAAATAATTTTAATCAATATGTTTATTTATATTTCAAATAAAAAATAAAATTTATTGTTACTATATTTTACAACAATATTTAAATTAATAATGAAATATATGACAAATAGGTTTATTTTTTTATAATATAGGAACAATTATATAATATATGATCACAATTATATAATATAGGATCCACCCGGGTAGAAACATCCGCCTCGTTCTACCACCCTACGTAGCCACCCAAACCACCCACCTCTACTCCACCTGATAGGCCTATGTTTTCCTCTGTGATACCCTAATAAGCCTTTTACTGCGCCCTTACGTCTTAAGCGAAACCATAAATTTTAAAATGTATATAAGATTACTAAACTTGAAAATATATATAGGATCGAGTGAGTAAATTGTGAGGTATAAAAGCAAAGGCAACATTATAAAAAAAAATAATGCGTTTATATAAATTTAAAGGAAACATAATTTTGGAAGGGCTATAGATACATAGAACCTAGAATTTAATACATTTTTAATTAGTAATCCTCGGTGACTGCATCCGAAACATTTTTTTTTGGGTATTGCTGCCTTTGCTTATACCCCACAATTATTATATTAAACGTATAAATTTTCCATGCACGTGTAGAAGAACTAACTAAGAAGAAAGGAAGAAATTATATTTTATTCAATTTCTATTTGGCGTTTTTTAAACAAGGTTTACTTAAGTATACTTACGCATTTTTTAAGAATTTTCGTGTGTAATAATAAATAATAAAACGCTTATGTATACTAGTATGAGTATGAATGTTATTTGTATCTAATGTTTTTATTAAAGTTTTAAGCTAAGTAGATACCATGTTTTTTCAAATTTTTCCTGAAAGTTTTTACTGACCTGAAAGGAAAAGTATTAATTTTCGAGCGTATGAGTGTTGTAAAGAAAATATGTAGTTACCATTGGTGTGCAGTGAGAATAAGAAGCGTGACTTTTATTTTAACATATGTATTTTGAAAAAAATCGAAATTAAGTATTTATGTGGCAGTTTATTGTGAAATATTAAAATCTGAATCATATTATGATAGGACTATTACGAGATATATATATATCTCTTATCTTGGTGTCTTATCAAAATATATGCTTAGAAAAAAGTCATGCTTCTTGTTCCCACTGCACGCGCCTGGTAGTTACCATGGTAATAAGTATGTCGTATTCGTTTGGTCACATTTTCATGTTTTATTTTTCTGCGAACGTTCTATTGCGACATTATTTCCACACCATAAAGTGGGCCAAAAACGGGGCTTGATGAAGCCCAGGCCAGGGTCCGCTTCGTCCAATCTACCGCCCAGGAAATCCCGCGTTTAGTGCATCACGCACGTTGTAGGGTGGATGTTGCGGTGTTCCTCCCTTTGTAACAGAGGGAAAAACCTCGTTTTCTAAATGGAACTAATTTCCGTCATAATGTGACTGAAATTAGTTTCATTTAGAAAAAAAAATTGTTTCCTCTGTACGAGCCTAATTATAATTTTATATTTTACTACTCAAGTTTCGAGAGTATCAGAATATTTTATCAATTTGTGAAGTAAAAAACTGACTACATTCAAATATATAAAAAAATTCATGGGTTATCTTGAAATACAAATAATTATATACAAATAATCAATTGAAGTAAGATATAAAATTATAATTAAACTAACATAAAGTGATCTTTAATCACTTTAATGATCATCATAAAATACGTACGTTACATGATTTTATAACAAAGCAAAAAATTACATGATTATATCATACTGCAAAAATTAAACTCCGAAAAAATTACACGTATTCATAATTTCTTGTGTTTTTTTTTTGTATATTTTTTAGCGTTATGAAAATTATCATAAAAATTAAAACATTAAATTTTATGTTACTCTTTATTATGTAATTTATCCTTAAGTAATTTTTTGTGTAAAATTATCTTCTGTTATTTCAACTGGATTGATATTTTATTATTTTTTAGAAAAGATTTTAAAAAATGTCATGTGAAACCCCACAATTCATCGACAGAGACTTTTTCAAATTATTTTATTTCAACAGCGATTCAAATAAAAATAAAAATTTAAAATTCTAAATTGCGAACACCGTCGTAAAAAAGGTGAATCCGAAATAATTCCAATTCATATAAAACGCGTTGACGATTCGGACAAGCCCGATGGCAATAAGGGATGAATAGATTTCCAAGTCACTCAGTACGAGAGGGTCGCACTAAAGGTTTACTACTCCACCCCTTGCAGATACAGATTTGTCCGTGCACCTTTTTGTTCGCCACCTGCACCGGCCCTGGATGGCGGCGCGAACCTCGAAACCGCGCAAAACGAATTCCACTATAAATCATATATATATTATAGAGATATATGATATAATATATATATATATATATATAATCATATTATATATATCAGGTTATGGGGTGGATAACCCTCGGTGTCACTCTACATGAGAGAGTACGGGCATTATCCTTGGCTTTACCCAACCGAGTTTCTCCAGGGTATGCTTGGCTACAATAGTTTAGAGACTAGAAGGAATGTGTATTTGATTACACATTTTTATCGATTGTTGCGCGGTATGATCGATAATCCTCAAATTATGCAGAGCATTGGTTTGTATGTTCCTGATAATTACACTAGATATCGTCAGCATAGATTGTTTCACATTCCAATACACAGGACCAACCTGCCGATGGTTATGCCTGTTGGAAGAGCCACAGCTATGCTGAACAAAATCGCTTTGGGTATTGATATATTCCATGTGTCTGAGGGGGTTTTCCGAAGCGGGATTCTCCTACACCTTTGACCAGATTTATGTTATTTTTAATTTATTAAATATTTTCATTTTTGATGTATACTTGTAATATGTATGCCTTAAACATTTTGTTTGTCATGTACATATTATCATGAAATAAATTGAATTGAATTGAAATTGAATTAAAAATATGCGAGTTTGGTGGGGGTGGCTGTGCGTGGGTGGGAGTGGGTGACGAAAATGTGCTTTCCAGCACATTGTTTTGTCACGGGAAGGCCGCAAATACTTCAAATTGTTTCAAAATAGGCGCGCCGACTGCATCGGTGAGTCTAGAAGGTTCCGGAAAAACCTGCTCTAGAAAGGATAAGGTTCTATAAAATTCCCGAAAGTTCTATAAGGTTCTAAACTGAGTGGCAGAATGTGTCGATGTGTCAAGAAGGTTGCTGTACATTCGAATTTCTTGAAAGTTCTGGAAGGAGAATGTTCTAGAAGGTTCGCGAAAGTTCTGTGACGATCCAAACAGTGTTCTAAAAATCTGCGCGTGCGAAGCCGCGCGGGCACAGCTAGTTAACTATAATTCGCGTGGGTTGAATGTCAAAATAAGTTAAGAGGACGCTGTACTCCGAGCCTCGTCTCCGGCTCCCTCGGGGACGCCGTAAGCCGAAGACCCTTGAAAATAGCATAAATCAGACAAATCAAGCAGACGATAATCTGTGTCATCATTTTGCACCCCTGGGAAACCGTGGGCTGAACCTAAAACAAATATGCCCAAACTGTTAACTAATTTGACACATCGCTGACAAAAGTGGAATGAGCACGTAACAAGAAAACACTTTGTATAAACTAGTAATCTTTTGAATTATCAACATGATTATGGATTATAATTTAATATTTTATATATTTTTATATTTTCAATATTTCCCCACTATTTTGTACCTATGTAATGAAGGAGATATTAAAAAATTCAACAGAATAGAGCAATGAGGATAATTCTACAGAAAAATAGATATTCCAAAATTAAAAAGATATCAGATTTAAATTGGATTAATATAAAACAAGGATTAAAATTAAATAGAATGATATTCATTCACAAAATATTTAACGACAAAATGCCAAAATATTTTAAAAATAAGATCAAATATAACACAGAGATACATAGACATAATACAAGAAATGCAAACAAAATGAGTTTTCCGAATATAAAAAAGACAAACACACAAAACTGTATTTACTACAAGGGAATAAATGAGTACAATAGCCTGCCAGAAGATGTGAGGAAGCTAAGCAGAATCAACATCTTCAAACAAGAATGTAAACGGCACATAATTAACTAAAGAAAATAAAGATTATATAGATTAAATATTTTAAAAAATATCGAGCTTTTTTAAATTTATTTGTAATGATTGTAGCTAATCAGTTTTATAAAGGTAAAACCAATAAAAATATTGATATTAGAATTAAGTAGCACTTAAAATGTTTAATTAGAAGTAACTTTTTGAATTTTGCAATCAGCTTTGGAAACAAAACATTTTTTTGTATTCTTTTTTTTATTTTTTTATTTGGCAAATGTACAAACTTAAGAGTGGCTGTATTCAATATAAAATAATTAACACACATTTATATTACACGCTTACCCACTTTTAAATGAGAATTTATTCTCGTGTTTAAAAGTGGGGGGCATCGTCATATACGTATGTATATATCTATTGTTAATGTAATCGTTAGACATTAGATTAAATAAGTAAGATACAGACAAAGAATTATTAGATTAAGTTATAAAAATTAAGATATTAAGTTAAGTAAGTAAGATATAAACAGTACAAGAAGACAATAATGTAAGACATTAGATTAAGTAAATAAGATATACACAAGGAAACCTGTAAATTCTCAAGTAAATTTCTCTGGAATCTATAAAACCTACATCACATTGGAAATAAGTTTTTTAAATATTTATTTATACACGTATAAAGTATTTTATCTCTTCTTTTTCTTCTTCCTCTGCCTTAATTTATCCACTGCTGGATATAGGCCTCTTCCATACCCTTCCATCCTTGTTATTTGATAGTTGTAGTCATTTCTTACCCCCTCAGCGGCTATATCGTCGGCATAACTTTTTTGATGTCTTCCGACGCTTCTTTTATTATCCCAAAGTCCCCATTTTAGAACTCTGGGAGTCAATTTTGTAAAATCTTACCCTACAACATGTCCTGCCCATTGCCATTTTAGCTTTCCTACACGATCTATGATATCCTCTACTCTAGTTCTGCGCCTAATTTCATAATTTCTAATTCTCTTAGGCTTACGTCAAGCATGGATCTCTCCATGGATCATTGTGTGCATTTGAGCTTTTCTACATTTTTCTTTGTAAGTCGTCATCATCTCCACTGCATACGTCATCACTGGCAGTATGCACGATTCAAATGCTTTTCATTTAAAGCTAATAGGGATCGCTTTGTTGTCGAAAATGTGTTTGAGTTTGCCAAAAGCAGCCCAGCTCGTTCCTATTCGTATTGGCAATTAGGCTGTTTGGATTTCTTTGTCCATTTTTATCTTGTGTCCGAGATATAAATATATTTTTTTATACGTTTATAAATAAATACTATACTTTTATATAATATTTATGTGTATAAATATTAATATTTATGTGTTTGCTTCGAAATAGTGAACATCGCAGTTTTTTCTATTCACATAAGTGGATAATGTTGTCTTTGATGTGATGTTTCAATCTAAAATGGACATAAACTCTTACTTTAGTATGAAGCGGCCATTCTGTCATGTGAGACATCCTTGGGGGTTGATTGGTTGAAGTGAATATTGATGCTTTTGCTTTTAATAGTGATATGGTTACATGATTTTGGAAGAGATAGAGCTATATTTTTCAGTGACTGCATTCAAAACATTTTTTTTCATATTACTCCCTTTGCTTTTATACTTGTCGTTTATCTTTCAATCTTATCCTAAATTTATCTTTCGTCTCAGTAAAATGCTTGGCGAAATTAGTTTGAATAAACATTTTACTGAAATCAGTATGTACAAATAGACAAACCGCGTAAACCAAGACCACGAAACAAAGGTTAAGTATATTATTAACATTTCTACACTCACAGACACACGCGTGTTCCTGAAATATATTTATGGCCCGTTTCTATTGGTCGGTCAGGCGAGCAACCTCCCCCGCCCGCCCGCGACCCTCCGGGAATATAAAACAGTCCGTAACCTTAAAAAATAAACTTTTCCAAAAGGACAGACAGAGTCAATAGAGACAGACGGCTGTAATCTCTTTCATCGATATTGTTCCCAACATTTTTATTTCTCCAGAAATGTCTCTAAATAAAAGGTCTTCCGTGGGCGTTACGCATTTATCATATCTGTTTTTTTTTTTGGCTTCAGGTTCACAGATACGCCATAAATAGTTTATTTCTTGTATTCGAGTAATTTCTTGTTGGTCGACTACCTGTGTACGAACTGAACTCGGCGAACAATGGAAAAGTTTCCTGTATTTTTTCAATGAATGGAAATGAAAATTTAAGTAAAATTGAACAAAAGTCTGAAAGTTAGATTAAGATATCTCAGTTGTAGAATTTTTTTTTTGGAAATTTACGTTTCGCATGTATAATTTTCTTCCGTCCGATGAAACCGTGACGTCATCTCTCGCACACGGTGTACGAACGCGTGACGTCACAGGCTAGTTGGGGGTCAATCATTCTATCCAAAAATATATTTTAATTTTGTTTTTCTCTATTATTTATTGACGGATTTCAACAAATTTTTTCACAACCACCCACCGTTGATTATGGTGGTGGATAGCACTTGGTGTCACATCGAAAATATGCGAGTTTGGTGGGGGTGGCTGTACGTGGGTGGGAGTGCTGAGTGAGTGAGAATTGTTTTGTTATGGGAAGGCCGCAAATGCTTCAGATTGTTTCGAAATAGGCGCGCCGACCGTGTCGGTGAGTCTAAAAGATTCCGGAAAAACCTACTCTAGAAAGTTCTCGAAGGAGAATGTTCAAGAAAATTCCCGAAAGTTCTATATGGTTCTAAACTGAGTGGCGGAGTGTGTCGGTGTGTCTAGAAGGTTCCTGTACATTCGATAAATTTCTTGAAAGTTCTGGAAGGAGAATGTTCTAGAAGGTTCGCGAAAGTTCTATGACGATCCAAACAGTACTAAAAATCTACGCGTGCGAAGCAGCGCGCGCACAGCTTGTATAATATAAATATAGTATAACTTATGAAACTTCTCCATTATCAAATAACCAAATTTTGATTTGATATTTTTATATACAGAGAAGTGAAAAGGTCATTGTTTTTCCAGCTGCCGTGGTCCAGTGGGTATGACGCTAGATTCTGATACCGGAGATTCAGGGTTGGATACCCAGTGAGGTGTGATTTTTTCAAGCCTGAGGATTTATTTTTCTGATGTGGTTTTTAATTGGGCCTTAGTACTTAAAATACAAAATTTACAGAAAACCAACCAACGCCATCTAATTTTTTTTCAGTTAGTGCATTCTAGGATCCTTGTGAAAATAAGTCACCCACCCCACGTTCCTGAATATGTCACCGTCTGCCTACCGGAGGCAACGTGTGCTTGATCCCTTTTTAATTGTTGGATTGTATTTTACTTGTATTGTTACTAAATATAATTCCCTGGCAACGCCGGGTAGGGATCGCTAGAATTATATAAATTTGTAATTATTCGTATTTATAATGTTATTTTCAACTTATTTACTTCATTTGCATCAGCTTACAGCCGTGTTAATAGCTGAATAAGACGAAATCAAAATATTTATTTTGGGGAATTAATTCCATCAAGGCTTTACCAGTGTCAATAAACTCACAAAAGGGATAGTACCTACTAAAAAAAATACTATAAAAATAAATAGTAAAAGGATTCTTTACAGTACGATTTCCACGTAGTAAAACATATTCTTTTGTATTTGATTAGAAAAGAAATAATTCTTTTCACAATAATACATTATTTATTTGTGTGTAACAGATTTTTTAAGTCTTATTATATTTCTCTTTTTCTTTGAAAATAAAAATACAACTTCAGGGAGCGCTGATAAAAAGAGCCTCCTTTTTTATTAACCGGTTCAACAGGCATATATACATCTACTTAACCACCCTCAATTATGAATTAAACATTAACAACTATTGTGATGAAAATTTAACTTTTGGTATCGTAGCTCTCGTACACTGACGTTGAAAGCTAAATGTCGATGGATTTATCTTAATCAAAAAAGTATTATATTTTAAATTTTTATGTTCATGTTAATTTAAATAGCGCCATTTTTGCATAAGAGGCGCTTCAAGGGCGCTTTACAGGTGTGACATCCCGAAAAAATTAATTTTTAGACACTTCTTGAAGTGTTCCTGGTTCTCCATAGATCGCAGCACTGGAGGCAGCTGATCCCACATAGCTGGGCCCGCAAAGCTGAAGGCACGTTTCGCAAACTTGGTGACTCCAGGTCTCCTTGGTACAACCAGCCTGCAGAGTGCCTCCGATTTAGCTGACGGCAGTGAGACGTCTTCCAGTGATATTATCTGGGATATAGAGGTCGATCAAATATTGTGGTACTTTTCTTTGAAGATTTATGCACACCATCAGAGAGACTTTGAAATTTATCCGCTCTAGCTGCTTCAGCATTGAGGATATCCGCGAGAACTTTGATGCTTTGAATATAAGCCTCGCCACAACACTCATCACTGACTGAAGTCTATCGAGCTGAGTCCTAGGCTGTCCTGCATAAATTGAGTTACAATAGTCCAGCCGCGAGATGACGTGTGCACTAATCAGTGACTTTGCTGCGTCTGGAGGAAGGCATTTTCTTACAGACTTGATCTGTCTTAAACCATAGAAACCAGCGCTGACAGCTTTGTTAATCTGATTTCTAAGGCTTAGATCTTTCTCTACGTTGATTTCCAGGAGCTTTACCTGCATGTAAAACAAATACCATAAACAGTACAGATAGAGCATTGATAACACTTTGCAAACTGCTCTACACAGGTGTTTTTATTTCACTCGAAGTCACCGTCAAGTTTATCAAGGTGCAACAATTTTGATAGAAGATTATGCACTAATATGAATGAGTAGATCTGCACTGTGTACGAAACTAACATACCATATACTCTATACAAAAAAGACTTTGTAAGGCCGACTCTGTCAACGTGGGCTCCATCGGGCTGTGGTTTCATAAAGAAGAAATCATCATCATCGTACTCAGCATCTTCCTGTACAGTTTCATTGTCTCCCCCAACTCCTTCCAAACTCCTCTTATCCTAGTATCTCGTCTCCTAACATCTCTCCACTTCTGCCAATATATTGTAGATGTAGCGGGTTTTTGCTTTGCCTAGATTTACCTTCCGATCTAAGATCTTCACTGAGTCGCCCTTATAACCCATTTATTATCCTCACTAAATAATATTTGTCTAAGAGACTTATTTTAATTTGTCGAATACATTACACGTAAGATTACCAAAAGAGGCTTGTAGTGAAGTGCGACCTACTATAGTTAGTGATAAGTGCAACCCACCATAGATATCGGATCCTTTCATGAGCAAAAGCTTGCACATCGGCCCTAGACTTTCATCCACACAAAACCACGTCACTCTTGGTTGCAGAAGAAAGCTGGTAGCATCCGGATAGGTCAGAGAGAAAGAGACCGATCTCAGATCACAAGACGAAACGGGTTAAATCACTGAAATACCTATCTTAACTGCAGATGTAAAAATAATTAGAAGATCAACTGGAGTAGGAATTATCCTATCATCTCATCAGATACGCCACCCCTAGCTATTTTAACTTTGCCACTTATACAATGCGCCTTTATGCATACAAACTCAATTCATTTATCTTTAGATCATATACATAAATACCCAATATAGATTTCTCCAAAGCTTATGAGTATTGTCATCATGCAATGCTGAGTTTCATATTTCACACCCTCAAATCAGGATATCACGATAGGTAGTGCTAAAGGGCTATCTTTTATGGTGTCGTGGCATGGCCTGGTGAATAAATCACATACTTAACAACCCGCTTGACTCTGTGCAGATAAGGGGGATTATTCTTGGCTGCAGCACCTTGTAGATCCTGATAGCGATATGCATATCAATGTCCCAGAGATTAAGGAGTATTACCTGCAAATATATAGTTTTACCAGATATTCAAAAAGATTTATTCTAATCATCATTCGTTAATTATTCTACACTTTAAATAATAAGATTTTTAATATTTAAAAAAAGATAAATGTTCAAAATAATAACCGGAAAATTATTTTAAATAAAATACGCTATATCTTCACATTTTTTACTTAATTCTTCTGTAAGTGTGTATCTCACTGAACTCCTAAATGACTGGGCCGATTTTGATGAAATATTTTTTTGGGGACATTCGAGTGGGTCCCTGGATGCTTTATATTCACAACTGGACCCGGTAGGTGGCGCTACAGTCGAGTTCTAGGATTTAAGTCACCCAAACGAAAAAACATAGTTCGGACAGGACAACGTATGTCGTTTTAATAAAATATCTCGAGCTTGTTTCGTTTCTATAGTTAAAAACTTTTTGTATTGTATCAAAATTAAAGAAAAAAAAATGCAGATTTTTATCTTTATTCTTCTTCTTCTTCATGTGCCCTGTCGGGTCCCCCCGACGTCGGCGATCATCTGGGAGAAAGTTTCCCTGTCCAGGGCAGTGCGGAACAGCTCTTCCACGCTTCTTATCCCGGTCCACTCTCGGATGTTTCGAAGCCAGGAGTGCAGCCTCCTTCCGACCCCTCTGCGATCCTCAATCTTCCCCTTCATGACGAGCTGAAGGATGGAGTACTTTTCGCCTATCATTATATGACCAACGTATGAAATTTTACGGAGCTTTTTTATCTATATAAACCAATATATAGAGGGTACGTTCGCAGTTATCGAACTTATTTAAATATTTATCAGATTTTTTAGAAAAGTTTTACAGAAAATATTATATATATTTATTTTATAGTAAACCAAACAGTCAGATTGGTGAAGTTCCGTGTTTTATCCTGTTGGTAACCAAATATTTTTTTATTTTTCCTATATAGTTTTACGATACATCTGAATTGTTTTATTAACTGTCGATAGTCATTTAACGATTTTTAATAATAACAGATGTCGGTTTATTGTCACTTGTAAATAAAATGAGGTATGCGCTGTGATAATTGTAATATCTATTTTATGCGGTGTTGTATAATGATATCAATAAATGACAGGAAGTAATTTTAAAGTTTTAAAAAACCACATACAAGTTGATGTTTCGTAGCGATGATGCGATTATTATTGGAAAATTTATTTTTTAACGCAACAATAGACCGTAAGGCCCAATTACGGTAGCAACATATCACAAAACACCCAGGCTAGAAGAAATCTCGTATCTGTAGAGATTTCAACCTCACCAGGAATCTAACCTGGAATCTTTGGTAAAGACATCTATGGTCCTTGATTATACTCTCTAGCATAGCCCATAGTATCAAATATTTGGCTTTACTTATATTTCTTCACATATATTTTATCATGTCTCATTCTACTTCTTGTATTGTTTACTATCGCTGACAATAACACGATTTTGTGCGGACTCTTCCCCGCACCGTTTACACTCGTATGAGTTTAAGTGGTGTGGGAAGAACCAAAAAAAATGCCGGATTGGGTGGTGAAAGTGTAGGGCCGATATGGGAGCTATTGCTCAAAAAACGGCTCTGGGTTTGCACTGGGTTCCTCTTGTCTATCCCTCTGTGGACAAAGTTCAGTAATTGTGTTCTCAGAACATACATATGAAAATATTGTTTAATTACTCCCTTTATATATTAATTCGTGGCGTCTGCTTGCTTGAGAAAAAAACTTTGGGTCGATTTTAAACCCTTTTCCCGTGATCCAATCGAGCTGAAACTTTGCAAGTAGACTCGTGGCGACGATTAAAAAGATCTATCAAATTTTCGTTAAAAAGTAATAATAATTATAGTATAATTTTGGATTTTTCAAATCTTTAATAGTTTTTTCATACAAGTTGTATGGAGATTCCGACGCATATAGTTGACACGAAACCCGAAAATGAGAATGGGAGTATTGTAAAAACTTGGTTTTTATGGGTTACTTTTTATAATATTTAATTAGTTAGGATACGTGCGTACTATTGAATCGAAATTGAATTGTATCCCAACTTGATAAGCAAAGGTTTTGTGACATTTCTTTCAATCAGACTCCTCTCTCGAGCCCTTTACGACACACGCCCAGCATCTTCTGTGAAGCAAATTAGATCTGCAATCAGTGCCATCTGCGAGGAAGTCGCACAAGCGGCTATATTTCGACATGCGCTATTTCAATAACTTGTAAATTACCGGAGAGCCAATGTCATGTGTACATGTGACCTTTTGTCTATATAGAATACCGCGCTGAATATTATATAAGTCAATTGTCACGAGTTGACGATAATGCTGTATTGCCTCGGTGCAAGACTACGATTCGGATTCTAAATGTTGACGGAAAGGTCACAAAAACACGGCAAAATACCCCAGAAAACACAAACCAGAAGAGGAAAAATATGTAACAGAATGTTAGTAAACTTAGTAAAAACCACTACCAGATTTACGGTCTACCGGTTTCGAGACGTACCCGTCTCTTCGTCAGGACCAACACTACTACATTCACAACACTATACACCCCAACCATAGTATTGTAAAACTATCACCACTATTGTTCACATGCGTATTAATCTTGTCAGAGAAATTGAACTACTGAACAATTCAGGGATCTAACGAGAGAGAGTCAGAGGGGGCGGGGTCTTAACGCTACATTGAACAAAGGGCTATATGGAAAATTAATTTGCTTAATAATGAGAAGTAATTTATTATTCACCGCCTCCCTAATGTAAAAAATTTCTTAGTATTTAATATTTTTACCCCTATTTTTGGGTCAAACATATGATTATTTTCTATGAGGTGGTTGGAAAATTCTGAAAAATTGTTGTTATTAAGAAAAATATGTATTTTCGCGCACCTATTTTTCATGTATTTTTTTCTCTTTCTAAATATATCATTCTGTTAAGAACTACCAAATCACAAACACACACACACAAACACTACCTACACACTTTTTTTCATAACTCAAATTTAACCTCTCTCTCTCTCTCTTACACATTTTAGTCGCACATTATAAGATAAATAATTTTTTTTTAATATCATGATGATCTTCTTCGGCGGTCACTCGTTGCGAGTTAACAAAACTATGTTCTTCAATTACAAACTATAAATAATTTATATTTTACAAGAAAACACTTAAAACAAACAAAAATTAAATTATTCTTTATGCTTCTATTACATCAACTCGGAAATTCTCGGAACAAGATGCTAACGGAACGCGCCTCGCGCGAAACTGAGCCGCTAAGCCATACATAATTGCCGCCAAATTAAAAAAAACTCAATATTCGTATTCCCATTTGCATTCGCGAATGTCGGTAGCAGATATTCGCATTCGCGAATGCTCAAAAACTGACATTCGTTACATCACTAGTGGATACTTCAAGAGCATGGTTTCAACACTGAGAATGTTTGCTTCTTCCAAGACGCTCAAGTTAATTAATTATTATTTGCATAATGAAATTAAATTTATTATTTGCATGCATGTACTCTGTGCTATCCTTTTTATAACTAAAATATAATATTTTTTTTGATGAAACTATCAAATATTTAACGTCAAGTATCTCAGTTTGATTCGCAATGCTCTTCGGAGAAGGACGGAGACAAAGACATCAACAGGTCACCATCCAAGAGTCACAATCTGCAGTAATGAGGGTTCCGAATGTAAAATAAGAATGAAATGAGTGGAGAGTAATGAATCGATGCATATTTTATGAACTATTAGATCTCAGTTCTGAAAAAGAATGAAGTCTGCTACAAAAATATCGTTGTGTAGATTATATCATCCTGGAAGCCCGCGGTACTCTAGCCTCCAGCATCGATGCACATTAGAGTGGAAAGATGCTGGCCACTGATAATTGAGATACCACTATGCCACTATATGCTCACTAATGGCGTTCTTCTGATATATCTATGTTAGCGCATTTCCATCGGGAACTTTCACTGGATAACATTTAACGGGTTAAAAAATAGGGATACAATTCCGAGCGGCTGAGTGGGGCCACCAGCGAATATTTTTGAACTCTGATTACGGACGTTACAGACGTCCTAGAGAGCTGAAACATTTTTTATTCTGTTCCTCATGTGAACATCTATGGGAGTGATATGTTTTTGCGTGTCTGAAAGTTAGCTAGTGCGCTTTATTAGTGGTGACATACTTTGTCTGCCTATTACGCAATTAATATCTATCCGACATACTTGAAAATATCACCAAAGCATGCGCTTGGTTGAGATCTATCTAATGGTATAACTTAGAATCTCGTAAAATCATGTTTACTATTTTTAACCGAATTAAATGTAAATTAATTCTTGAAAATGCCGCGGTAAATCGGCATATTTTGTTGAATAACTAGGTAAATTCACTCTTGCGGTTCCAGTAAACGACATCATCCTATGGGCAAGACATAGATTGGTATAGATGATGTGTTAAAATCCCCGGGGGGGTGGCGTTTAATTTGCTATCGATTAAAATATTCAATTTTAATCCGCGAATCGGCACGGGAGGCCGTTATTTTGCGCTCGAAGCGCCCGGTGAGTCGAGCGCGCTGATTGGTCGGCGGCGCGAGTCAGGGGGAAGCTTTCCGCACTGTATAAATACTGCGCCGGGCGGGCGAGAGACTACTTCTGCTGGGAGCCTCTGCCGAGTACGCCTACTGGAACATTTTATTCTGCGTTTTACTTCACACCCTGCTTGACCCCTGCTTAAGATGGCGGCTGAGAATATACGAGCCAGCCTGTGTGCTCCTGTGCTTCTGGACCCCCGCGACGGACGTTTCTCTACGAGGCATTTCGCATTCAAGGCGAAAGGCTCTGCACTACATGGAAGTGTTAGCACTGTGTTGTCTCCGAAGCGGGCCGTGACTTACAACCTCGGCCTTCGGAAGCAAGCTTGATGGAACCGCGCAAAATTTATCAGTTCCCGTGCGGAACATGTATTATAGTCATCCAACATCAGCCATACACGATGAAATACCCAAAAGAAGTGATTGAGTTTTATTACCTATTTTGCAAGTAACAAAAACTTTATTTAAAATGTATTAATACCCGTCCCTCACTTAAACGGTAGTCGAGAGAATGGGTGTTAGTACCCTTTCCGCACAAGGTGTGTTTATACCTATAACTATTATTATTTGCTTCTTCGCTTATAATTTCCTTTTTTATCTGTTTTTTAAATTTTATATACCTACTTTTTTGCAATAATTTCTATCTATATAATATACCTTATCAGAATGTGTGGGACTGCGCTGACCTCCCCACATCCTGGAATAATTACATAAATAATAAATTAAATAAATTTGTATGAGTACGCGGTTTCTTCTTCATAGTTCAGCAATGACGTTGCAGTATGGTAATTTTTTGAGAATATACAACCATGGTAGTATATTTTGCCTAGCCTGCTGCCATTTATTTTCCCCGCATAATGAATTGTAAGAGATCATATTTCTCATTGCGGAGAATGGATCCGAAGTAGTTTAATACAATTTATTTTATTTTATTGATTAGTTCATATTACGGACATGGTAAATAAATTAAAATATACAAGGAAATGCTCTCAGATATTCACAGCTGTTCAGAATCTTTTGTGTGTAATTTTCTAGGATATTCTTCTCTGTATATCTGATCTCTCTGGCCCCATCGATGTGTATGGGCTGATCTGTTTGTATTTCGTTACTGTAGTGCATTTCATGTATTCTGTTTTGCTTCTGCTAATGCGTAGACCATGGCTTTCCAAAGCCGCCACCCAAAGTGATAGAGTGTTCTGTAACTCATGTTGTGTTTAAGCTGCTGTCACCACATCGTCCGCATATAGCAGGCTCCAGGGTAGCTCACATTAAATGTCTTTGGTTAGATAGTCCATGACTAGATTAAAGAGGAACGGACTGAGCGCTGATCCCTGATGTATCTCCATGTTTATTTCAAACCACTTCACTACTACATGGTTGACTCATCCCTGCTTTGCTTTTTACTTGGGTGCTCATGTTGCTGTACAGATCCTTTATAAGTGTTATATATTGCTCAGGTATATTTTGCGCCCTTAACTCCTGTGTGTCGGTGATGTAACGTAGGTCTACCTGTCATACAAAATATGAAATATCTACCTTATTTACGAAAACTAAAACGTCACATTTTTTGTAATCATCGAATAGACATTTTCACACCAAAATTACTAAATTAAACTGTTAGGAATGTACGGATTTTTTAAATAAAAAATATTTATTCATTACTCTCGTATTTTCGGCCAGTGTGTAAGAGAGAGCAGTATATTGTGCATCGCAGTTAAGTCGAGCAAGAAAGAGCACGACAATACCATACATTTCATGTAGGACAGAGATGGCGGTAGCTTGGGTTTCGGCGAAAGAAAAAACAATATAGAAAGAGTACGATAGAGTCGGGTAACACGTGCTAGACAAAGACGGAGTGCATGCGACTGAAGCGAGCAGGCGACCGCGTCGTTGTATTCAGGTGCTATTGAAACGTCGGCGGAAGCGTGCGCAAATTCGATTTGCCATGATTTTATAATAATTTACTAAAATAATGCAAATATGTATATTTACCTTACATAATTATATAAAGGGACCTTTAAAAAGTCTAATCTGTATTGTATATGTGTATGTTTTATCACATATTAAAAACTATGCCGATTTTTAATCAGGTAACGCTGTGTTACTCCACCGTTCCCAAAGTTTTTTTAGCATAGTCTTTTAAGAGTTAAGGATTGCCATACTAATTTGCGTGGTACACGATCGAAAGCCTTTTCCAGGTCAATAAACAACAAATAAAGATCTTCGCGATTGATGTGGTGTTTTTCCATTAGGACCTTTTTATATGGATTGGGTTAATTTTGCTGAGGTAAATCCAAATTGGTTTGGTCTAACCTGTGCCATTTTTATTATCCGTGCAAATTTTAAATCCATCACCAAAATAAAATCCGAACAATGAATAACAGGCAATTTAATCGTTGAAATAAGTTTGCCACTTAGCACTTTTTCCGAAGACGCTGCAAACAGCCCTTAAAAAGTATACATTCGATGTAATTAATAGGGTAGCTCCCGAGCTACCTGTATAGTAAACAAAATAAAGTAAGAAACTTGTTTGAAGGCTGAAACTTTAGGGGTCGGGCTACGTAATAAAACCATTTACCCGAAAAATTAATAAATGTGAGACACGACTCGGTAAATAATTAAAACGTATCCATCTTGATAGTAAAATAATCCAACAAAAATAATTATTTTTCGGTCTTAAGATTTATAGAGGCAGTATTTTACGAGAATACTAAATCTTTATATATTTTGTATTTCTAATATAAATCAGCTTTACTTCTGACCATTTACAGGTCTAAGTAACTACCCTGTTTTTGATAGTCGAACTGATATCTTTGACTAAATTTATAATTTGCAATATTTCTACTCCCTTTCGTTTAACTCGTAGCTTCTGCTTGTAAGCCGAAAAAACATTGGATTGATTTTAAACCCTTTTCCCGTGGTCCAATCGAGCTAAAAGTGCAGGCGTCTCGTGGCGACAGTAAAAATGATCAAATTTTCGTTGAAAAATTTTTAATTATAGTATAAATTTTCGAAATTTTAACGGTTTTTTCAAATATGAAACCATACAAATGAGAAAGTAGCCGACGCGTGGAGAAGGCGCGAAACCTGTTTCAACTAGTCTGTCTCGAGCCATGGGTCCGATCAGACGGTTTCGCCGACGCCGTGCCCTCCTATACCAATTATTTTCAATATTCTATAAGTTTTAAGGATAATAATATACATGGAATAGATTTTCTACATGAACTTAAAGCATGAGGAATATGTTGATAGAATATCAAATTGGAAACAATACAAATGAGAAAGGGAGTATAATAAAAATTTCGTTTTAATGGGTTAATTCTTTATTATATAAAATATCAATACGTCGACTCTTTTTGTCGCATAACCTTTTTTACTTTGGCTTAAGCAAAAATACACGTTAGAAAATTACCAGTATTTACGTATATATATATGTCACATGGCAACAGAAGTAGTCGTATTCGAATAGCCACCAGTTATATATAAAATAGTTATCAACCCTGTAAAAACATTTTAATCGTTTTCTGCTTTTCCATAGCGCGGTAAATATTTCCATTAAATCTATTTTCTAGCTTCGAAAAAATTATTCTCTACTGCAACACTAGTACGATTCTTGAACGTCTGCCACGCCTTAAAATAAAATGATTTGGTTGCGTATGTTTGTGGGCGTTCAGCGTGTAGCCATCCGCTGGTGAACTTAATATTCAACTATACCTCTCAATATGATAATGCAAAAAAAAGTGTCAAATTACGTTTTCTCTCTCTGAAGAACATATATGAGTAAACCAAATATGCCACAAATGACCACTGACCTGTGATTTATCCTAGCTTCGAAGACAGTCGAACATCGTCTGGTCACAAATCTTCGTGGCGCCACTTTTTGTAAATATCTGAGAAGTCTTTTTAGTTTTCCACGTCACAAATGACACGCGAAAAGAATATGAACTGGTGCAAATCTCGGAAGAATATGATTACAATGTTTTACTAATCGATTATAATCCGATCATTTGCAATGCGAACAAATGCACATTCCGGTAGAAGAAAAACGAGAGCAATTGTTTTCTTTCTTCTTTTCGTAATTCGGAGGCAAAATTCAAAAACGTTTCTTCAACGCCATCTAACGTTGAGTTTTAGCCTCACAGAAGCAGTGTCATTTTTGACATATATTAGAAAAACTCGAAATATGACTCCAGGAGAGGTTATTATATTTTTTAATAGATATTAAATTAATTATCATTTCGAGAGGTATATTTGTCTATCATATCGCCTCACCAAGTTGCAAAACGAATATATAAAATAAAAAATAAAGTTTCTCGAATCGGACAAAATTCCCGAAATAAAACAAGAGAAGATTTCGATTTGGCGAGGTATTTTATCTCCTGCGATAGTTTGGGAGCCGTTCTCGGCAGCGAGCATAAAGTCTTTATGGGCAATAAAGTAAATATAAAAGAAATCGTGAATAAGCGTCCCTTCCTCGTGCTCCCCCCCACATTCATCTAACCTTTTCTACTATTTTTATTTATTGCTCCTATTTTGTCTGCTCGCCCGTCTCACGCTAACGGCGAAGGAAGATTTAATGCGATACAAATGTACCAAATTATGTATGAGAGCGAAAAATAATCGAATTTTATTTTACCCACCGAGAGCCGCGCCCCTCTTTCCTGCTTCACGCACCATCATCCTCTCTTTCCCACGCACTGTGTGCTGCCTTCTCGTCCTTTCTCCTTCTCTCCTTTTTTCACGATACTGGCTCTTAACAAGCTTTTTATTATTATAATTACTAGCTACTAACCCACCAAAAATGACGTTCTTTTTATATATTTCGGTCGCCAGTTAATGCTGTTAGAAAAGCGCTATCTATCGTAGCGTAGCGTCTTGATAACGTTAATAATGAACATTATTTAATAGAGAATTATTCATTTTTTGCTTCTTATACCTCATTATTGTTTGAACCACTTGGCAGTGTCTATTAAGGACATTGTTACGTGGAGAATTAAACTTTTTTTGTAAATCATTTTATACAATTCATCATTATGCCATCTGGTAGCGTTAGTGGTGGTCTTTGTTACATAGAGTTATGTAGTTTGATTAATTATTGTTTTCATAAACTATTAATTTTGTTTTAACTTTTAGTTAGGCAACGTTTACGTTTAGCAACCACGGGCGATTACTGGAAGGATTACCAGAAAATTGCTAGCCCGTAGTTGCTCGCCCGCAGTTGCTCACTCACAATTAGTCGGCAAGAAAGTAGCTCGCTTCACAATTTCTTGTCAGAAAGTTAGTCGCCTACAATTGCTAAGAATGTTCTTTTCAAAAGGGTCAACGAGCACAAACAGGCATGCAAACTCGGTCATCCAGAAAAATCAGCACTGGCTGAACATTTTCTGGATACCGGCCATAATTTTGCATTCGAACCAAAAATCCTTGGAAAGCCGAAGAGTCACCATACGCGTCTTATCAAGGAAGCACTAGAAATCTACAAGCACCCGATAAATATTAATAGAGCTGATGGTCTCAAATTAAAAACATCTTGGTATCCGGCGCTTCAAAGTCATTCTCGTCGCAGACTCCGCAGAGATAGTGATCAGACAACAGATGAATCATACACACAACACAATACAACACATCATGACTTCGGCACGGTATTGCAAGCCACTACTTAACCACAACACCAACATTCAAGACAACACATCAGCCCTGATCATGGACCCTGCAATGGGATCCGAAACGTCGGCCCGAAAGGACGTAACAACACGGCATAATACCCCAGTAAACACAAACTTGAAGAGCCTACAATTGCTCGTCACTAGATAACCTACATAACCTAATCTTTAAAAATACTTTTGGTTGACGACAATTGTTTGTTAATAATAAGTAAAAATATATGTTTTCAATAAACGTATTCCTTAATTTATATATAATATCCATATACATGTTAAAAAGAACTAAAACATCCTATCACGCAATTGGCGAGCAACTTTCCTGGCGAACAATAAAATTGTGGGCGAGCGTTTTTCCGCACAACTACTGGTCGTATTATTGTTTTGCGTTTTAGCATCTGATTTTGAGTGGAGCAAAAGTAAATTTTTGAGAATCGTCATAAGGTTATGTTTTATTTTTTAAATTGCATGTAGCTGTAATTTCACATTTTATGTCGACCCATAAACCCACAATCAACCCTATTTCTCACAGCATCATAAATGGAGAGGTTTTTGCAGATCACTGCTCCTCTCGCTATCACTTTATCTTCATATGGTCCGGTCATTCGTGACCCTAGGTCTCTGGCACCAAACATTATGAACCTCCGAGGAATTCTTACTACTGGACAACGTCTATACTTAATGGCTACATAAGAATTTGTAAATATTCAGAATGAAACATTTTATCCTATATTTGAATGAATTATATTTAAATAAATTAAGTATATCAAGCATCTAAGTTTCATCTGTCTCATTAACTCCAATTTATTGGTAATAAATTTGAAATTGAACAAATATTGTCCACACTTACATGTAGATTTTTGCCTAAATTTTAAAACGAATATGTTCAAACGTCCATGGCTATCCCAATTACAATAATTTCGTTGTCTGTCTGTCTGTCCATCTGTCTGTCTGTCTGTCTGTCCGTCTGTCCCCGTAACTTTTTTTCGTAGACTTATTGTCTAGTCCAAAGTATAAGTTAATCTATCCTTGGGTACAACTAGATGACTAAATTTATCAAAGGATTGTGCGTCTTTCAAGCAATGTCATCTGTCCAATGTATTTAATAACATCACTTACATATTATGCACACTTATATTTTTTGACCTTTCTTAAACTATCGAGTACGGTAGTTTGGAATGTTTCATGTGAATATTTCATAAACAGATTTTATATCAATTCAACAAAACAAAGACTTCAAGAAAGAAATTATTTTTGTCGATATTTTTAAGAAACATGCACGAATTGTAAGTACAGTGAATCCTTATATTTTAATTAACATGGCCGGTATGGTTTTGAAAGATAAGCTAAAATTGTTAGCAATTTTTGGCTCGATTAGCGAACGAAGTCTTGCTGCTATACGCTTTGTCGTGCGTCAAGTGATCACAGTGCACGTGAAAAACATTTTTGGGGTGCTTTTTAAGAAACAAATTTGTTAAAAAGCACCACCCAAATAAATCTGCTTAAAAAAATGCAAAATCCTCAAAAAGAGGTAAAAGTAAGTGTCATTGGATATATTCCTTATTAAAATAACCGCAAAAATAAAAATATTTAATTAAGTCAACACATGGCATTGATTCCGTAAGTATATGTCGTCCTACATAATGTAAAATATAATTAAAAATTATTATTAAATTATATTACTATATTATTAATTATATTATTAAATTATATTGAATTGAATATTATTAAACATATCGCGTTTAATAATGGTTTTGATAAAAAATTAATTGATATTATCTTAAATAAAAAGTATAAGAAAAAAGTTTTTAAATCTTTTGTTTACCCTTCAATATTTGATTTTCAGAAACATTGGAGGAAAATTGTATTTTTAAATAATAAAAAATTTAATTCAAAAGTTGAAAATATATTTAATGTTATTGAACCAGGTTTTTATACTAAAAATTAATTTAAAAAATACATATTAAATAATAAGGATAAGGATAATTTTGTAAAAAAATCGGGTGTTTATAAATTGATTTGTAATGATTGGGATTATTTTTATACAGGAAAAACAAAAAGAAATTTTGAAAATAGGGCTAAAGAAGACATCAAAGCTTTAACTAGCAATGTTGAGTCTGATTTCGCAAAACATTTAATAGAATCTGACCATACATTTAATATTAACACAGGCTTCAAATTTTTACATTTGAGCTATATGATAGGACAAATGTTAATATTAATTCAAATTTAATAAATACACAGACAAAATTTTTGCATAACCCAATATTGAATATTTTTCCACTTTACATTATATCCTCTCCAGAAGACCCATAATAATTAACACCTCTGACCCCCCCCCCCCTCCCTTCACTCATCCCTTCACCGTAACACATTTGCATGGTTTACTTTTTCAATTTTTAGTACACCAATAATCCGGAAGCAAAGAACATTGTTTTCGAAACATGTAGATTATTTAATCTAATAAAATGGTGAAAACAAAGTGATTTGTGTTTTATTTTAATAATAATATCACCACACAGTTCAAGCCTTCACACAGAAGAAAAAATATTCTGCGAAAAGTAAACAGTATTGAAGTGTCTACTTGCAAGCTTTATGTACATTTGTGATAATGTTTACATTCGGTGCAATTTGAATTCAAAATGAGACATCCCTGCGAGGGTGCATCCGGGTGCACTTTTGTTCCCGTTTTCATTACCTTTGATTTTATGTGTGCATCTATACGCGCCATGCGCGCATGTGCAGAACGTGTGCGCGCACGGGCTACGTGCATCCGCGGAGCAAGTATCGCTCGCATGTAGCAATAAATTACTCATGCCCTCGTACGATACATTATTCATTTGGCTTTTCGCGAAACTATACTGCGGCTTCCAAAATGTTTTCAAATCAGCCATGGGCGTTTTATTGTGGGTGCGAAAAATCGGTCGAAATAATTTTTAGGACCATTTGTATAAACGTACGTGAATAAATGTGGTCTCGAACAGGATTTGAGACGGGGGTTATTGTAAAATAAAATGGGGATGGGGATATGGAGGGGTACGGGAACGAATGGACTGTAATTTAGGGAGTGTAAAAGGAACACAGATGAAATAGCCGAACTCACCGCTAAGAGAATGTTCCTCCTCTGTTTCATTATGATGGTCGACAAATTCGATGATTCCTATATAATAAGCTCCCAATAAACATACTGTTATTGGGAGCACGACAATTCTTTTGAAAAGGTTGACTTCGAGAATCAGTTGGATATGTATTGCGATCAAAACGAAACTCCACTCTCGACAGGTCAATTTTGACTGTGTAGGTGTAGGCAAGGAAAGACGAAGAAGGAAGGAAAGAGGATTGTGACGTTAATGCCAGATTCGTGCTCGCGAAAATCAAAATGCCTAGAAATGCAAATACCGAACAAATAATTTTAGTACTTAAAAAGAAGTACAGACAATAGTACACTCCCTCTCCTTCTACTCTTCATTTCTTCATTGATATATAGTGATTTATACAAGAAATACAAACGAAGTAAATATTCTAAATAAAAAGGAAAAAATACACAAAGCTCTTGATATTACAAAGGACTACCTAAAGGAATACAGTAATCTACCATAGAATGTAAAAAATAGGGTTACATCAATATGATGAAAAGAGGATGCAGAAATCACATAGCAGAATAAAAACAAAAATTGTATAAAGGTGAATTTTTGCTTGGTTGATATAAGCATGTAGTAAAATTGTATTGTTAAGAAAATTAATTTAAAAATGTATTAATATTTCCATACATAGATTTCGCAGCTAGTAATGAAACCTCTATACGTTTCTATGACGTTCACGTGAGACATCTATATCTTAGCTTAATTAATATGTATCCTTCTTTGGACAAAATTCAATAGTCGTGTTTTCTGAACACACGTATTAAAATATTGCTAAAAATACATAATTTCATTTAATGTACATTTATTTAAAAACATATTTTCATCGTGTAAAATAATTCACTGCAAGAGATCCCATTCTTGGAAGAATCGTTTGTGGAACTTTCCCAGTTTTGGCTGATACGCGGCTGCGGCGGCGGAGTTCCAAGGCAGAAATTGTGGAATTAATCAAACGGCGCCATACGTCAGAGGAGCGATTACAATTTCAAATCACTTGTATCGCCGGATGCCTTTTTCCGCAAAACATCCCCTCGTGCACCCCATTCCCCCTTGCCACCCACCCCTCAGGGCACTGCACGTAATTTATATGCGCTTTGTATAGATTATAGTTTATATTCGCTTTGTATAGATTAAACATTGGAAAAAGTACAGCTGAACCGCTGGCATTCTTTCAGTTCAGTCAAGTACCTTTTTTTTATTAGTTTTTTATAAGTTTTTTTATGTAAGTTGAAAATAAATTTGTGGGGTTAAGCATAGGTTCCATTTTGCAAAGCCTCTAATTAAAACAATGTTTCCATTTAATCTCCATCTAACCTAACTAATCTAACCTAACTGTCTAACCTAACTAATTTAACCTAACTATCTAACCTAACTAATCTAACCATAAAATCTCACTCCAGACAAGCTAGTCCTATTTTCACAGCACAAGCGTTTAGCTTTATTTGAAAATAGTAAGAATATTGATGTGACACGAATTCCGTGTTCGCATCTTTATTTAAAAAAAAAAATCAAGGCTGGGATGGATAGGATGTCTAGGGAAGAAATGTGGCCTGTTTTTTTCGTCGGAAATATGTATGCAAAATTCGATTCCAATCGGTGAGGTGGTGTAGATTTGTACAGAAAAAATACTTGGGGAGGGGATGAGTTAGAGGAGGAAGGGGACATATCGCCTATACTACCCGACTGGTCCTAAAGAATAAGTTTGCAAATTTTGAGTCCGATCGGTCGAAAGGTACAGATTTGCATTGAAAATATATCAGGGGGATTGAGAGAGATAGAAGGGGAGGGGTGAAATGTCACCTATGTTACCTGCCGGGTTCTAAAGCATAGGTATGCAAAATTTGAGTCGAATCGAACAAACGGTGTAGATTTGTATAGAGAACAGACAAACAGACATTGAGTTTTATAGGTACAGATTTTACTTTTCGTGTCTCGAACTACATTCCGAATTAGAGAATGTAATCAAAAAATTTGAATTTGGAAATGTTATATCTTTTTTTCAAGTGATTTGGGAAAATTTGAATGGAACTCGAATAGTTGGAAACTGGAGATTTAAAATTTTGGAGAAACGAAAATTTAAAAATTTTATTTATATAAATAAAAAATAGGTATATTAAAAAATATATACAAAAACGTCCTCCTATTTGAATGCAATGTTGTGCCAAAATTTCAAAGCAATCGGTGAAGAACTTTCAAAGATTAGCAATTTTGTACAAACGATCATTTTTTTATATAGAAGATAAAGGATAAAATGTATTTTTTTTTTTTTTTTTTAAATAGAGATGTGAACACGGAATACGTATCACATCAATATTCTTTTTTTTATTTTTAACATTTTTAAAATACTGCCTACAGAAGAATTTAAACGCTTGTTTTCTTATATAAACAAATAATAAAATGTCACCTACAACACACTTAAGCAGCACGAAAAACTTAAATTCGGACAAAAATTTAGCATACTATCCGGGGCAATCTATGATTTTACCACACTACTGAATTCCATGCAAAAAGTATGTATAATTATCATAAATATTTTATTTGAATATATATTTTCTTTTATTTGTTCTCAAAGTAGGTAAAACAATAATTTTACATAACATATATAGCATTTTTCTTCTTCTCGTAGTGTCGTGAATAGTCCCCCCATTATTGACTATTACTTGAGAGTAGATCTCCCTATCTCTAGCATCCGTTAACCTTACGTATACAACACATAATTCATAAGTTTTATTTTTAATTAAACATTTTCCTCTTTTTATATGGCTTCTACTTGCTAAAATTCACTGTACCAAAAATGAAAAATAAATTCGACGTAAAGCCAGCTCCCTCATCCACCTTTTACGTAATGCCTTAGAAAGAGGAAGCGAAATTAACAAGAATTCCATAACATGGCGAAAATAATGGAACTGAGGATTCCGAATTTTATCTAAATAATATATTTAAACGTTATAGCAAATTTTAGCAATATATATATTTCTCCATTTGAAAATAAAATTAGGCAATTTTTCATTTTCCACATTCTTATCTATTGACATAAAAAAAACTCATATATTTTATTTTATTTTATTTTATAAATAAACTGCATATCAATGTCTAATTGGGCTGGCGAATTATTCCGACAATAAATAGGTGCTTACTTTGTAGGGTGGATATGGGAAAAATATGTAATTGTATTTGTGAATAAAAACTTAAGAAACATAAATATAATTAATTATTTGTACTTGAAATTGTATGCATATATATTTATGTAAATTAATAAATTAGTATTCAAGCTCGGTCATGGATTAAGCCAAGAAACAAACCGCTCAATCTTGTTTTTTTTTTAACTCAAAAAAATTACAAATAGGTATAAGGTTTTTGAAGTTGTTTCCCGAGGAAGTAAACCAAAAATTCCACAATCCCGTTTCAGCTTTCGTTTCACGATGGTGCCCTATCAAAAGATGATTCTATTTGCAGTTGAAATGAAAAATCTGGATAGGAGATTGGTTTCATCTTGTTTAGCTCCAATTTCACTGATATTTAGTTGGAATTGGATTTAGGTGAGGCTGGCACGTCCCCATCATAAACCATATCCGCTCACCGCCGTAGGGATGGGCAGATAAGGTAGGAGGGCACATAGTTGAGGGTGGTTATCTACAACAGGTGTTCTAACCCTTGATATACTGTCAGTCCGTGTATGGGTCAATTTCCCTCCTCCCCTGTTAAATAATTATGCTGAAAACATCTTCAGCAACCACGACACTGAGCGGTCTATAGTATTTAGTTTTTATTTGTTATACAGGAATTGTTTTTCTTATTATAGAGAATACTAGAAACCCCTGCGTGTGGTTTAGAATATAATATTATTAATACACCCTTGTACAAATAAATGTAAGCAAGCCATATTGGTATGGGTTTTACTTTACACTTTTTTGTAGTATTTTAAGAAGCTGAGTATGTTGCTTGAATGACAATTTAATTTTGAATATTCCACGTGGGGATATAATTCGTTATTTAAGTTAGTTTGAAGTGTTTTGAGTTTCTAAGGCTGCATCTGAGATTTTTAGTTTTTTTTTCAGTTAACAATATCAGTCATTTAAATTTCCTTTTTAAAAGTGCTGTGAACAATCCGTTAAAAGACGCAAAAACCCATGAGAAGATGTATGAATGTGGCCGAAGCAAAAGTGGTGTGCCAGGATAGAAGAGTGTGGCGTGGCGTACCCCTGCGGGGAAACGGCGTGATGGTTAGTGAACAATCTAATCAAATTACATAGAGAAAGTCACTCAATTTTCTCACAAAGCATGAAATTATGTAACGTTGTAACGTGTTATATAAAGAAAAACCAACGAGAAGATGTCCGTACAATGACCATAACGACTTTTTTAACAACATATTCTCTCATTATGCTTTTAGCATGTTTTTTTTGTGTACATTTCATTTGAAAAAAAATTCTTTCGTGTACCTACTCATGTATGTGCGTAGAAGTTAAAGAAAGAAACTAAAACAACGACAAAACTATATTATTTTGTCTCTCGAAGTATTGTTTAAAAATTAAAAAATCAACACACGATTTTAAGTCCAATATTTTTAATCAACATGTATTGATTGATTGTATTCTTCATGTAATTACTCATAATTTCATCAAATAATTTTTATAAATAAATTCAATAAAGTTTTATATTAGTTCATAATGGTATAATCTAACTAAACGATCTTCCTGGTTTGGATAGTAAAAATATTGAACTCTCAACATCGTGTGTTGATTTTTTAATTTTTTATAATTAAAAATGGAGTTCTTTACAAAAAATAACGCCAGTTTACAAATAATTTTAATATCTCAAAGTATTGGGGAGCAAAAATTTACACCGATTGTTGTCGATTCTTTTGTTGATTATTTTTTTAAATATTTAAAATAATTGTGGCCAGAAAAAACTTTCTTAAATTAATGGTTTGCATCTGAATGTATAATATATATAGTATATTTTTGATGTTCAAAGGAAAATCGGTGGTGGCTATGTCATGTATGGCTATGCTATGTTGCCGCGTTGCTGTACGCGCAGCTGAGATTCGACTTTTTCTCCAGCCGTGTAACTTCATTTTTAAGTGTATTTAGTGGTCTCACATTTTCGCTAAATGTCCCGCTACATACTGTTTCCCGATATATGCATTCTTGCTATAATGCTCAATTATAGCGAGATATCCGTTACGATAAAAAATTTACCCTAATGCGCCAAAGGAAGACAACTTCCAAAATTAAAATCACAATTGAAGTGTTGAAGCACATATTAACTACCCAGGGAATTAATATTATTAGGTTAAAAGATTTTCCGCAAATCTTTTTAAAAATCATTAAAATCTCCGTTTAATTTTCAATTTCCTGGTTCTAGTACTTGTCGGACTAACCCCGTTGCAAAATAATTATGCAAAACAATTTCTTCGGGACGCAGTCTGTTTTCAATGTTCTATTTTCTCACTTCGATTAAACTGTCGTTTATATTTAAATACGAATTAAACTTGTTTACATTATTGATACAAAATACAAGAGTAGCTTGTTGGTCCTGTGGTTAGGACACTTGATGTGACACGTATTCCGTGATCGCATCTCTATTTAAAAAAAAAATATATATATATATATATATATTATATATATATATATTTTAATTAATTTTTTTCAACCACCCATCGGTGGTTATGGTGGTGGATAGCCCTTGGTGTCACATCAAAAAAATGCGAGTTTGGTGGGGTTGGCAGGCAGTGGGTGAAGAAAATGTGCTTTCTTTCTTCTTTCTTGTTTTTCTTACGGGAAGACCGCAAATGCTTCAGATTGTTTCAAAATAGGCGCGCCGACCGTGTCGGTGAGTCTAGAAGGTTCCGGAGAAACCTGCACTAGAAAGTTCTGGAAGAAGAAGATTCTAGAAAACTCCCGAAAGTTCTATAAGGTTCTAAACTGAGTGGCGGAATGTGTCGGTGTGTCTAAAAGGTTCCTGTACATTCGATAAATTTCTTGAAAGTTTTGGAAGGAGAATGTTCTAGAAGGTTTGCGAAAGTTCTATGACGATCCAAACAGTGTACTAAAAATCAACGCGTGCGAAGCCGCGCGGACACAGCTAGTCCTTCATAAAAAGGAATAATTATTGTCCCTTTTGTACGTTTTATAAAATATAACCCATAAATTTAAGTGTCTTATCATATTTCTCTTATTACATTATTTATACTTCATTTGACAGAAAAATCTTTATCTTCTTCAATGGTTCTTCGATTGATATTGATCCTAAGCCTTCCCAATAATCAACCCCCGTGATAATCTGTCTTTTGCTGTATATTTCTGTTTATTTACAAGCAACAGGCCTTTAGCATTTCTCACACCGCGTCTCTAAGGAAAACTTGATTTTCCATTAGTTTTCTTCCCTTGATCGAATATCGTTTTTGAATCATGTATTCATTGTAGCATGCTTTTCGCCCATCGTACTCATAGCATTTTTAAATGTACTAACAATTTGGTCTCCTTGTAAGATAGATTGCACCGAATACTCCGAACTTCCCTATCATTGACTAGTGCATACAAGCGCCGCAAGATTTTACAACTGTAATTATGCAACAGATCAATTTTAAAATATTTTTACCTTTTTTTTGATATTGTTTAGGAATGTAGGCATTTTACAATAATATTAAACATCTCAAAGAACTACTGAAAATTCAATTCAGGAAACGAAATTCATTCTCACTGAAATTTATTTTCTAACGTTTCTCCTAGGAAAAACATTTTTATTTTTTAAAAATTCAAGTGTTTTGAAATTTAAATGGTTATTATGAAATTGATATTCCTTTTCAATATAAATGCTTATAAGTTTGAAATAAGAAATCATTGAATTATAATGTAAACAAAGTACCTCATATCTATTAATTCTTATTTTTGTTTTTTTCTTTGCCAACTTTTTGCAAAAACGCGTGATACTTGCTGTGACCATAGCATATTATGTATACATAATATGTAAAATGGGCTATTCATTGGATTATTAACATTAACTTATCAAGTTATATTACGTTATATACAGGGTTATTAAGAAAACATTAATAACCTCACAGGACTAAATTTCTGATTTAATTTTGAGTCGAAAATGTTCAAGTAACCACCAATAATTATGGAGATATGCGACATATATGTTTATATGTTGCATATCTCCATAATTATTGATGGTTTTATTTGGACGACATATATTTTTCTTCAATATTTCTGACATTTTTTTGTAAAACGCCAGACTATCATTACAGTAACTTATATCGAATATGCAAAATTCATTCCCCTTACTACACATCAAATATAAAGTCTTCCAATTCCATTTGGAATTTCTGCAGGGTTTTGATCATTTTATTTAACTTATATTGAAACGAATTAATTTTTCGTAATCATTTGGTCATGGCTGCTTGAATATTTTCGACGCGGAACCAAGACAGAAATATAGTGCTGCGAGGTTATTAATGTTTTCCAAATAACCCTGTTTACCTATTTTTATCTTTTTTACAGTTTTATACATAAGAAAAGAGCTGTCAAAGTTGAAATATCACTGAGAGAATCCGGTCTAACAGAACTACTTCATCAGATCTTATGTTTGAGTTTCCGCTACTTTTGAAGTTGTTAAAAAATAAATCTATCTGGTGGAGCCTGGCTAAAGGCAAACAACCTTTTATTTTGACGAATGTTCATGGATGTAACTTAAGCCCCAAAATACGTGCCCCAAAAATGTTGGGGCACAAAATAGTCCTGTCCATTATAAAATAACTTTTAGAGCCAAAATCATATTTATAAACATGCCTAGCAGCTGAAATATAATGCCTTTTCTTATGTATAGATATAAGGTAATGAATAATGTTATAAAATGAGGAAAATTAGCACATTCAAAATGTTCCATTTTTTAAACTTCGGATAGTTTGGAAGTGATAGAATATAAGTAGGTACCTACTTTATTATTTTTAAATTGTTTGATGTTTGAAAAATGGAACATTTTAAAACAAGAAAAAGAGAAAAAAATGAGTTCAGTTGTTTTCTGAAAGCGTCTTGTATCTGTTGTGCTGTTTTCTATAACATTGATAAAAACAATGTAATTTTTAATTTGAAACTAAATTGCGATCACATAGATCACCCAGTTTCCGAGTTTTTATTTGTTATCTGCTAAGTATTGATTTCGAGTGAAATTTTCCTTACCAAAGAGTTTTAATAAAAAATTGGTCCTTCGAGCCGGATCTGAACTTTTTTTTTCTATTCTATTTTCTATTCTATTTCGAATGGAGAGCAGACTGATAAAAAATCAAAAATAGAGAAGGTCGGCAAAGAAATATCTAATCCGTGCACCCAGAACCTAAAAGTGGCAGATGACAGTTGCGCTCGAAATATTACAAAGCATCCGTATGAATTCAAACTCTTAAGCAGCCTTTAGCCCGTAAATAGCGCCGTCACAACCAGCGAAATCGCTGTAGAATCTTTTGTTCGCTAAGTTCCGGGGCATCATAAATATTTATATCGAACAGTCGCTAAGCCAAAACAAGGAGCTATGCAGATTGCTGATATCTTTGCCAAGCTACAGGCGGTTCTTTTTCCGTCACAGCAAAAATACTTATAATTTTCCTCAAAAATAAATCTTCATTTTGGCTGCAGGATTTTGTTCTTCTACTGAACAACGATACCTTTGTTAGTATTTATGTCTCTACAGATCCACTGGAGCGATCATGTATCTAGCGTTACAGTTCTGCGTCACTCTAAATATCGGCCAAATAAAGATATGATCGTGGAAGCGAGATTGAGATGTACGGAATACGTGATAGGCATGGACGATCACAGATTTCCGAAGCGGGTCTTATATGGGGAGATAGTGGGCAGAAAAAGGCTAGAGGACATAATAAAAGGTATAAAGACTATCTTCGAGAGTCACTGAGCCTATTTGGAGCACCCAAGAACTGGGAGCAGCTGGCACGAGATCGTGTGAGCTGGAGGAGATTGTTCTCCCGGGATGAGGGTGTTGCGGTGGTTAGACGATCAAAAAATGAGCAGCGAGCCGCAACCATGTGTCGATGGGATTGACCAACACAACATGACCGCTTCCTATGAGAAGTATGTGAGAAAGAACGAATGGGGCTATTTTCCCACCATAAAATTCATGAGAGGCGCAGCAACAAAAAATAAGTTAGAATGGCGAAGGATCCTCGATCCTGAAGCCCGGCAATAGTAACTAGCGTATTTATTACTTCAAATTTACTATAAGGAAATCAGCAACGTCATTGACTGCAGAATATCTCAGACACAAATCCAGATAAAATTCAGTTTTGGTCTTCACGTCACTAGAATTCAGTTTATCTTGATCTACGTTTAATACACAATATTTTTGACCTGTTAAATTGAATTGTCACTAAAGCAACCAAACACATAATAAAATTGTAAACTCAACAAGATAAGCGTGTCTTTGCGTATATTAGTATATAATGGCATCAAAAATATAATTTAAAAATACAAAACTGCATAAAAACTATGTACAATAGAAATTTTGGAGAATTTTTTAAGGATACCACATTGGTAATTGAGGATCAACAATACAATATTGTTGAAGAAAGGATTCCCATCCCACCAAGAGAATCCTCCCGGTATTCATATGACGTGTCGCGTTTTGTATGAAAGTGTCATACGAATGTGTGATAGGCAATGATAAGGAAAGCATAAAGCCGAAACCTTGCTTATATGATTAAAAGCTGCAAATAGTTGAATGACCAAATATGGAATAACAGGAATATACATGACGAGAGATTAGATGGCCGACTCGTAAATTACTGCAGACCATAAAATCAATGCAGTAATATTTTTGAGGAGGCCAAGACCAACCAGCGGCTATAGAGCCTTGCTTGTGATAAATAAATACGAATTATATATTTGATTTATGTTATATCATCTTTATCGTGTCATAAGTAAACTTCCAATCACAATAGTGAAAAAAATTGAAAGACCGATCTTAATTATGCCTTCTTCCTGCTAAACGCCAGCATAATTGAATATAACAATCACGGGACCAAATCCAATATAAAATTATAGATTAATCACATAAAAATATATTAAAGCACCCTTTACATAGACTTCCAGCATATGCAAAACGGAAATAAGCAAAAATAGAATTGAAATAAAGAAGAGGTCTGAATGTGTGCATCCCTGCAGAAGAATTATTTAAATAAATTCTGGATGTTTTTTAAAAGCTGAACATCTCAAGCCTTACCCAGATTATGTAAGAGCTTTGGCATTGCCGTCTATTTGTTTTTTCCTCAGAATACTGTTTTAATATATCACACGCGTTCATGTGATCAGTATGAAAAATGCAGCATTTTTTTCAGCAATATCAACCTAAATACTGATAATTTATTGGCATAAAAATACAATTCTAATTGATATGAATATAGAATGTACCGTATTCTATTAAAGGTTAGCGACAAAGTTGCAGTAAGCTGATTTATTGATACAAGGTTTTTGGAATTTGAGAAATTTTCTGGGGTTATGCAGCCAAGATAACATCATTGTTCTATGTTTCCCTACGTACAGTGTTGTAAGAGATCATATTACTTTTCTGGTTTGTGTCTTCTGGGGAATTATGCCGTGTCTTTACAACCTTTCTGGCCAACAATTCGGATCCCATTGCGGGGTCAATCATCAGGGCTGACGACCCTGCAATGGGATCAGAAAAGTCGGCCAGAAAGGTCATATAAAATGGCATAATATCCCAAAAGACACAAACCAGAAGAGCGGTCGTGAAAACCTAAGAACACCATATTACTCATTGCGGAAAACGTATCCGAAGCATGCAGCTTTCCTTCGTTTGATAATTTAATGACAGATATCGCGGTAACGGAATTCGAACAAAACACTTCGACCAACAATAACCTTTATCAGGGCTTTATAGATTGATCGCGCTCCCTCAAACATCGCTCGCTGATCGCAGCTTAAACTTGAACTCCTTGATTACATGGCGGCATTCTTATATTATTGATTTTATCTCTTAATTAATGTATCTTACACATTTGTTACAAAAAATAATTAGCAGTTAAATAAATCTAATATCAAATTCAAACTGCTTACTCATAAAACATGTCCGGACCATTTGATAATTAGTTGCTATAAATGTAGCATAAATCCAGGATTAAAATGTTAAAACTTGTTCCACTTTAGTGCGTTCTGAATTTGGAGCGGGCCAAAGTTCGTTATCCCGTTAATTTGTTTAATGTAGCACTTAATTTAATTATTTTAGAGCACCTTTTTCGATATTTTATATTTCACGAGGTTTCGCTGATGACTATGCGGTCGGGACGAGCTTAAACGCTTTTAAAACGAGAAGAAAATGGTTTGCAGGGTTAAATATTTTGGATTAACATTTTTTTACAAACCTTTGTTTTTCAAAAAGATAATTTTTTTTAGATCTATTGTTATTTTACGAGCATGTAATTAAACTGTATTGTAGGCGACCGCTGAAGAGAGGGCATCCGCAAAAGACCTGTCGTGTTATTTTTAATTAAAGGAAAATTAATAAAGAAAAATATTAATCATTTTGGATATACTTAACAGATTTAACGTAGTGAAATTATGAATAGTTAAAAATAGAAGTATTTGTTATTTTATTGATTAATTAAGTAATAATGTAACCTTTATCTGAATGAAATAGATGTTCTGCAGTCATGATCTCAACCTTGGATTGCGAATGCGAATCGTCAGATGCAATGTATTTTCAAAATGTCCTTAGGTTTTCACGGCCGTTCAGAATCTTCTGTGTATAATTTTATGGGATATTCTATCGTGTATATGTGACCTCTCAGGCCAACGTTTCGGATCCCAATGCAGGGTACATCATCAGGGCTGATGTGATGAGTGAATGTTGAAGTGTAGGTTAAGTGAAGGTCAACAACAACAAACAAACCTTTCAAATTAAACAAACCCAAACATATCAGAGGTCAGAGGTCACATATACACGGCAGAATATCCCAGAAAACTATACACAGAAGGAAATGTATTTTCGGTTTTATTTTTTGGAATGAAAGCATGGGCGCTTACCAAAGAATTAATTATTAAGAATTGGGCGACTTGAGACATTCGAGATGTGGATCTACAGAAGAATACTCAAAATAAGTTGGATGGACAGAGCTAGGAATAAAAATGTTATGATTAATGATATGAATATCTCTACATGAGAGAGTACGGGCATTATCCTTGGCTTTACCCAACCGAGTTTCTCCAGGGTATGCTTGGCTACAATAGTTTAGAGACTAGAAGGAATGTGTATTTGATTACACATTTTTATCGATTGTTGCGCGGTATGATCGATAATCCTCAAATTATGCAGAGCATTGGTTTGTATGTTCCTGATAATTATACTAGACATCGTCAGCATAGATTGTTTTACATTCCAATATACAGGACCAACCTGCCGATGGTTATGCCTGTTGGAAGAGCCACAGCTATGCTGAACAAAATCGCTTTGGGTATTGATATATTCCATGTGTCTGAGGGGGTTTTCCGAAGCGGGATTCTCCTACACCTTTGACCAGGTTTTATGTTATTTTTAATTTATTAAATATTTTCATTTTTGTTATATGTACTTCCTAATATGTATGCCTTAAACATTTTGTTTGTCATGTACATATTATCATGAAATAAATTGAATTGAATTGAATTGAATTGAATTGAATAAAGAAAAATAAGTTATTAAAACAATAAAAATCCGAAAACAGCAATACCTCATACATGTGATGAGACGTCCAAAGAAATACGAGATCGTGCATCTCATAATGCAAGGAAAGATTGCTGGAATTTGGGGTCCTGAAAGAAGGAGAACCTCGTGGCTGATAAACCTGAGAGAGTAGTTTAGCCAGTCTACTATAGGATGTTCCGGGCCGCAATAAACAAAGTTCTCATAGCCAACATGATATCCAACGTCCGTTGAACGCACAGGGTATGAAAAGAAAAATTAAGTAATATTTTATTATTTAAAACAATAATTATAAATCGACATTTCAAAACGACTGTTAGGTTATTTTACTTTACTGTACTACTAGACACTAAATTACTTTAGGTTACTGTAAATTTTTGTTTAAAACAGAATTATTAAATACATAAATTTATAATGGAAAGTTTCTCACATTTCTTAAACAAATTCTCATAAAATGATGAGAATTTTTTTTACAAATTTTTATAATCTGATAAACAAAATATAGTATAGAGCCCGAGCTTTGTTTATTCATTAATTGAGCTGCTACTTCGTGGAGCTTTCTGCTTTCACTGCGGCTTTTACCATACAGAGAGACCAAAGTTGTTGTTAAAGTAGTTCCTCTAATACCAACCACGATTATTATGAACATAATTACCTAGAGAATATAGACTACAATAGTATTTCACAACTTTATATTATCGCGTTTACTTCATTTAATGTGTGTTGTTAACCTAAAATATTTCTTCTTCTTCTTCTTTTTTTTTTCTGGACCGGCTAATCTATTTCCAGTACTGTTTGCTTAACCATCTCAGAAAAAAAAAATTAACACAAAACTATTTTTTTTTACTTTTTAACATGTTATTTACTCCTCGCGCCGTTTTTCGCATTTTCAGGCATCAATAATTTTCTAAATTACTCAGCACTGGATTATTTTAGGCTTTTCAAGCTGTGTTCAATATATTCTGTTCTACGAACTGAAGCCCTATTAATCTATGTAATGTGTTTTTATTCACATACTCTTTGAAACCTAAATCATTGAACGCTAATGAATAAATGTCGGTATTCATATGATCATTTTATATAAGAACGAACAGTTTATCAGTCTCATTTTTTTCTATGCTTTTATGTATAAAATTATAGTTATTTTATATAAAGTATCAATAGTGAGTAGCTTACTTTTTAAAATCTCTTGAAATATGATTTTTTTTACTATTTTCCCCTGCAGATTTTTGAAAATTGAACAATTAAAAAGTGTCTCTGTAATATTCAACTTCTGTATATATTTAGTTTTGAGATTTAGCTCAAAGCTCAAAGCAAAAAAAATGCTTGATTTTACATATCTGCCCAATACAATCTGTCAATAGGTACATAGAATTTTAATTTTTAGAATTCGTTGTATCCTAATGAAGACCAGTTGATAATTCGATAAATCATTAATATTTCAATAAATAGTTGTTTTTTAAAAAGTTTTTTTTCAATTTCATTTACATTTTTTTTCATATTTATTAATTTTTGATATATATTACATACATAGGTACATATGCCAAACTTCACAGCAGTTTTACGACATGTTTGTCTTCAATATTGTTTGACAAGTTATCTTTCTTTTTTTTTAGTAATAATTTTTTTATTATTTAGATTACAGAGTAGGTCATTATAGAATATTGCATGATTTTTACAAGTGATGCATGATAATTTTTAATTAATGTATGATTAGGTTAATATATATTACATAGCTTTAATATATATTCTTTTACCTTATACTTTTTTGAAGCCAATGGAGTTTTTTATCTTGCATCATCTCGAAGAATATTTCATCTAATTTATTAAAGATTCTTTACACAATACATTGTCTTTTTCTTTCACCATACACGTTGTTTGTGATTGGTATTCTCATTGTTCGACCTGTCGATCTGGTTGTATAAGTTATGGTGCGTGTCATTATATATATATATAAATATATATATATTAATATGTAATAGTTATATATATATATATATATATAGATATATAAGATTATAAGTTATTTTATCATTTCTTCTAGAATTATATTATATTTTACTTTTTGGTCGATTGGTAATATTTTGCATACTTTGAATAATTTATTATAATCATCCTTGTACAAGCATTTAGTTCTATTACACAACACATATTACATAGAGAATTGAGAGAGTGCAGAAAAAGTTTCTACGTATTTTGTCATACAAAGCTGATCAACACAACAACCTTCACAGCTACGAAGATCGACTAGCCTTTTTTAAGATACACAAACTTGAGTCCTGACGGAAAATATCCGATCTCATTGTGCTACACAAGATTCTCAGCGGAGCTATTGATTCTCTCTCTCTGTCTGATATAAATTTGCATGTTAAACCCCGCATAAGAAACCCGGAGTTCTTCAGAATAAGTCAGCACACTAATAATGTCGGTTACTTTTCTCCCATTACAAGGTAGTGTCGCACATATAATTTGTATTGTGCTGACCCTAACATTGATGCTGATATTCTTGCAGACACCTTATCTTCGTTCAAAAACTCAGTCATACACAACATCCATTTTCTAAACGACGACATGAACCTATAGATCCATTAAATCAATCATTCATTAAATAGTAATCGCACTACACTCAAACACAAAATATATAATATACATAAATGTACATGTAAAATATAATTAATTACAAAAATACATGTTACTAGAGCGTGCCGAAGACACTTGTAATTGGGATAATGGGCATAGTCTTCACTATAATGAGTATCATGTACCCATTATCCTGTTAGTGTCTCTAATAAATAAAAA
>JADDOH010017097.1:0-41276 GCA_016648135.1 Agrypnia vestita | reverse complement strand
ATTTAAGTATTCTGAAAATTTTAAAAATTACAATATAACTAACTGCCATGTCTATAAATATTCACCAGGTTTAAAAATTCCCCGATTAATTTTTGTAAAATTTTATAATTGATTTCGATTGTATAATTTATGAGCCTCAATGAATCTGCCTCTATAACTGATCCAACCCTGAATAAGAACGGTCACCAATAAAAAATAGTTGACACGGCCTATAATATCGATACTAGTTTTCAATTCTCGAACGGTTTAGTATAATAGAAATCAGGAAGATTTATAGATTATCTCCGGAACATTAATATTGATTTAAAGTCTGTGATTAATGCTCTCATTTACATAAATGATATTTCTCAAAAAATTCAATTTATTTCTGATTTTATAAACGAGTGTACAAGCAATATCTCACATAAGTCAATGTGTATGTGTAATGACTTTTAGAATTCATTTTTCGAAACGATATTTTTTTTAAATTTTACTAGAATTTTTAAATTATTTTAGCACAAGAGAGGGCTCGATTTCAGAGTCAATACTTAGATGATTTAAAGGTTAAGGTACGCCTTAAAAGCGTAGTTTACAGTACAAAATAACACTCTTAAGGCGTACCTTCTTAACCTTTAAATCATCAGTATTGACTCTGAATTCGGCTGTTAGTCTCTTTTTGGAGAGGTACGGCGATAAAATGTATGTATCTTTATAGTTTCAATAGACTATAAAAAAATGTTACAAAACTCTATGTTTTGTAAAATTTTTTCTACAATTTTTAATAAACCTTAAAATAAACAAAAAAAATATTAGGTCTAGATTACAATCATTAGATAGATAGACAATCGCGCTTTCTATAAGTTTTTAAATCAATAAAGTACATATTTGTGATTCTTATTACGATTTCAAGATATGTGAATATTTCTATAGTTTTGGCTTCCACAATGGAATATGTTGATATTTTGGATGATTCGTTTATTATAATAGATACATCATTGTTAAAATATTCTGAAATGATAAAAACTGCATATTATTGAAGATTTCCGAAGCAATCTGGCCATTTCAATTGTGTTGAACTAGAAGGATATACAATATTACACCAAAATATTAGCGAAATAAAATTTTCTTTACAAACGACGCATTACCGTGTCGTCGCTTTTTTGAAAGAAGCAAAAACCACATGTAGATGGGCAGGCAAACAGAACTAATTTTAATCAGCCTATGATTGTAGTATCAGAGTACCTACCAGCGTGTGAGGAGTGTTCTAGTAGCGATTCAGTGTGATAAGAATCGGCATAATGAAGCGTTACTCAGAGAGCGAATATTCTAGAAGAAGAAATTTAAAATGTTGCACAGAAAAATGAAATAATCTTGTATGACTAGAGCAAAAATAGTGTGAATTATAGAACAATTATGGAAGTGCTCCAGTCTACTCCAGCCTCTCTATTGCATCACGTATCTAATTTATTTCAATGACTGCATTTCTATTGTTGAGAAAAAACGTTACTAAACGTGTATTTTTTTGAAAATAGTGCTATCTCTTGGATTCACAGCGTCCACCGGCAGCACCACATCTCTATTGCGTCTATATTCCGGTACTCTTATTGTCTCAGATTCGTACAGAGGGATCGGAAAGACTACTTTGAAAGTGGTACTTTAAGAACCTATTGCATGTCATCAGTATGCCATCAACGTGTGCATTAACGCTATCTATATGAGAAAGAGACAACCATAATACCGCCATACACTATACAGTAATGTAACAACGCGCTTAACGTCAATTGACGCGTAGTATTAGTAGTGCGTATCGTACACAATACATCATTGGAGTGCCATGACTAAAAAATTGACCTGTAGCGTGCTGACAATCTAGATCTTAGGGGATCTGTAGTATCTAATATTTGAAGACCCCATGGCAAGAAGTTTTTAACTAACATTCAAATCATTTTGAGATAATTAGACATTTCCATTTCGCCTTTGAAAAATATGTTTTATTGCTAATTCAAGATTATTTTTTAATAATAAATGTCACTAAAATATCAAAAAGGAATTACAAAGTAAAAAAACGCATTTATGCACAAAAAAATAAAAATATACTAATTTTACCTAAAAAAATGTAGTTATCAACCATTTTTTCGCCTCTGTAACTCATTTTTAATACAATAACACCTTTTTAAATTGTTAAAACATGAATATCAAACAACCCTTCAAAATCTATCCATTTGTACCATTTATTATCCAAAATTACAAAATACCTGGCGTGTTAATTAATAAGACAAAACATGGTATGTACCATTTAAAATTATTGAAAAATAATATATAAGTAGGTACATATTATAATAGTCATCAAATAAAAACAAATATATGACAGTATTGCCAGAGTAAAATTTATATTAACCATAAATATTCCAATCAAATTAAAAGGCGTGTTAATTTCACAATGATGGCATGATGGTTCTGAACTTATTTCCAATGGAAAGAGCGTACAATATTTAGTTTAGAGGGCTTATTAACTCATTTTTGACAAAAATGTTAGTTAACGACTTCTTGCCATGTGGTCTTCATTGAACAGATATTAAAAGACATTCACAAGGAAACTCCCTTTGAAAGAATCCGCCCTTATCCCGAAGGTGGTTGCGAAAGAGCCTATATTAATATGTAAAAATTCCAAAGACAAATTTATTGTAACTACCGAACAATGGTCAATGGATTCAGTATTTAATCCCTAATTTGAATAAAGTTGAACAGGGCGCATTGGCGGTATGGACAGTATGGTAGATTCTGCAATTCAAGGGAGACTGGGGCAAAACAGGACTTGAAGTTATATATTTTTAAATAAAAATACGTGAGGAATATTATTAATTTTAAGATAAATCATAGAAATCTCACAAAGACAAAGCTATGAATATGAGGAACGTATATGAAGTCTTTTAATGCGATGGCCCAGGGCTTACAACTTGTATGAGCTAGCTGTGGTCACTCTACACAATACAATGTTCACCAATTCCATCGTAAGAACATCCACATATTATCAAACATTTTAAAGTTCTATATATGCTCCAAATTGAAATCTTTCATATATTTGAAGGGCCTATGCTAGAGACATAGGAATATCGTCGCTGTATATACAATAAAGCCAATGTTCCGTTTGGTAAATTCTGAGATGAACGAAGCAATTTGTCAATTTTTCATATAAATAATGGAGATATACTAAAAAAATCCATTAAACCACGATTTATTTTTGTGCCAACCGGTTTCGCTTAAACTTAAGCTTCATCAGGGCAACTTAGTAACTAAACAATAAATACAAAGCAGTGCACTTATATATACGTAATGAGGGAGACAAAATATAAAATTACATAGAAAAAAGAGAGACAACAATATACGAGTACATATGAAAGAGACATAATATAAAATTACACGGTTATGACAACACATAGAGAGATAGAGAGACAAATTACAAACAAGTGAGACAACAATATACCAGTAATTATGAAAGAGAACATAATATATATATTTATAGAAGCTTAAGTTTAAGCGAAACTGGTTGGCACAACAATAAATCGTGGTTTAATACAAAGTAAAATGTTTTTATTTATTTTAATATGTCAAACCACAAAGTTATTGCTTTCTACCAAAGTATTTTAAAAAATCATTACCGTTTATCTGGAAAGTCTGCCTGGTAATTATTTAAAATATTTTTTATAAATCTAGTCGGTGCAATTATTTTTTAAAACAGTTTCATTCATTTATCTCAGAATGTACTAAAACGTCACATCGGATTAATTATATATACAGCGACGATATGTAGTATTTTCTTATGAACTAGTAGTATACAAAGATTTTGTAGTTGGTAATGATACCTCTATATTTTAAACTGGAGTATGAACCAATATTTTTTTAAAGTATTAAAAATGGGGGCAGAATCCATGAACTTAGAAAATACCTACATAAAAAAATATTATCAATGTTGTTGATTATGTAATATTTTTTGGCTTGTATTCTTCAACTACCAAAACTAAATAACTTTAAATATCAGTATTTTCATTTTTTTAGATTTCTACACAATCTTCACCAATATAGGTACTCGATTAATATACTTTTTGACAACTTGCCTCAGTGATATCGTTTCTACAGATTTTAGTCAACCTCCATGTCGTCACTTAAATTTTCAAGTTCTTTTGTCAATTTTTAATTGAAATCTACGAGTTTTTAGATTTTTTTTTTGTTATTTATTAAGATTAATGATGTAATATATATGTGATGGAAGTTTTCTTTGAAATCTCAATTAACAGAAACGCTGGTGTCTCGTATACAGCTAATAATTTTATATCCTACGAATGTGTTATTTTCATTTTTATAGTGTTCTTGTTAAGTCAATCTGACTTGATAACGTATTTTCACGAGACGTGGCCATGGGAGGCAAATGAAAACATTAGAAATTAATTTATTATCAAAGAAAGTCACAAAACACGAGTTAAATTGCAACACCGTTTTTAATTTTTTATAGTCGCTAAATGTCTCCCGAATATTTCGCAGACTTATTTTTAAACTCACCCCAGTACTCTTATTTTATTCCACTGGTATCACCGGTAGTTACACTGAGTTTAGTCACTTATAAATATCACGTGTTAAAATATTACGAATCACTGATCACACTGTTCTACGCTACTGAAATGTCGTACTTTTTATCGTTACGAAATGAACAGCTGGCCCATGTTGCGTGACGCCATTTATAGATGAATTCCACCGAAAGGTTTGTTTTATTAATATGCGTAATTCGATAATTGATACGCTGTTGACAGACAGGTGGAAATCTGCAAAGTAGTGACTTCCAGAATACAGCCCAAGACTCATGCTTTTCCTCCGAAGGCAAGTCCGGGATATCAATTATCTGTAATGTATAATGACACGCAGTTTAAAACTCTTCGTGAATGAAGATGCAAATTTAACTACGTAGATACCTCATTTGATTTACGTGTCGACCAAATGTATCCATTATTGATTCGACCAAACATGTAGGTTGTGTTAGGTTACTTTAGGTTAGATTCCATTTAGGTTTACTTTGCTTTTCCTACTGCGATAATTTTATAATAATACAAACATTAAAAAATAAACTACCCTGTTGCGTTGTGCCCTCAAATCCCCCATTTTTCGCTTCCTCGGAAAAGTACAGGCGAGCGTTGCTGTCGCAATGCCTATTTCGTAATGCGAATAATAAATATCGGAACTGAATTTATCGGTCGCCGTAGCCTTATATTGGTCGGCAGTAGTCAATTGCACACATTTGTGGACAAGATGTTTATAACGTTATAAGAAGAAGGGCTTTCTAAGGACTAGATATAAATAGAACTGAAACCAAAACATAACTATCAATCGGAACAGGGGTTTGGAAATTGTGTAAGACTTCATTATGGTGGTGATTAAGAGGCCGAAGTAAGAAGAAGGGACGTCAAAAGTGCCGTTTTTATGTTTGATACAATTTAGAAAGTGGATCTATTCTAAAAATAAACAGAAGAATCTGCGACGTTGGTGGTTTTTAATGTAAAAGTGGGATGAAAAAGATACCCATCAGAGTTTAGTCAAGATCAAACTGAGTGTTTTTAAAGCTGTATATAAGTCCATTTATATATAAAAAAAATTATTATTTTTAATTAAATTAAGCACAAACATTAACTTCGTTTAAAACTCTACCTATATTATTGGTAACACTAACCGGTTTTGGAACCACCTTTCCAATTTTTCTCGTGTATACCTGCCGTATGCTGTATATCTTCGCTTATATGGTCAATCACATATATTCAAAAACTTTCTGTTCTTTCTTCTCGTATACTTTCGAGTGTTCTATCGATTTCCAGATTATTGTGAAATCTTCTAGATTCTTCGGAAAACTTCGATAATGTGTATGTATAATTTCTCGAATTTAGAATCTCATAATCAATTGTTCTTGTTTGATTATTTAATTAAAATGATGTATTAAGAAAACCTATTAATATATTTGGTTACCGAAAATAAACGAACTCGTAACTTTTGGGGACTGCGATAAACCAATATCTAATATGCTCAAATTATACAATATTCCATTTTAAAATAACTTTAAATTATACGCGCTAGGTGGCATTAGGATAAATATGTGCTTTCTTGCTAAAACTAGAATAAATAATATAAAAATAAAAATTAAGCATTTTTTTTCCTTACCCCAAAATTATTGATGCACCGCCTGGAAACCCCCCTAAAATGACAATACTGGAATAAACAAGCGCAGTGAAATAGCTTATTGATTATTAATAAGATCCGATACAAAAGTCGGACAGCGGACACGGCGATCATGCCCTATAAAGGGGAAGACAATTGGATATTATATTTGACTTTATAATTTGAGGTTTATATGGCATTATTGTAAGCGGTTTGACCCCGGGATCATCCCTTTTTGCGGATTTATTTTTATTGCTATCGATTACCATATTTTTATCGAAGAACTCCTTATACAACCTCCTCCACCGGTGTACGACAGATTTGGTCCACGGAGTGGGCAGATAACTGTCTCTAATATACCCGTTTGTAGAAAATATTCAAGTTATTAGAAATTCATTCTTTTTAAATATTAATCTAATTACTCCAGTTTTGAGTATGGTCCCAGCATTTTGAGTGTCATTCAATTTAAATTTTGTGCTCTACGCATTTGTGCCCATTTTTTTTTTGGTTGTACACGAAATTTTAAGAAAATTGGAATTTTTTTTTTCAAATTTACAACCTCGTATCTTTGAGATGTATACTTGGAAATTTAAATGACCTTCTCCCTATCTGGGAACGGCGCGTTATTTGATTTCGCTACAGCAGCCTAGTACATTGACGTCAATTTTTCAATCTTATAAGCAGTTCCTTTTATTAATTGATTAACACATATATTATTCCATTAATTAATCAATTAATGTTGTCCGAATTTCTTGTAAACGTCATACACCTCACACTATCGAAACATCGAGAACGGTCTATCACAATCCAGGGCAATTTGAAACCTTCGGGAAACGTCCATAAAGTCTGAAAAAAAATACTGCAAGCGATAATTGAATGAAATATTCTAGAAAATATCACAGGAGTGATAAATACGTGTTTCATAGCGATAATAAAGTGTTCATAAACGAGTGGTATATTACGAAAATGTGTAGTTTTTTGAAAAGCGTTAAGTTTAATAGTATTATGAGTCAATGAGGGCAAACGCACCGCTTATCCTGGACCGTTTTATTAATAAAAGCTCCTATGTTGGTCCTTCTCGTTCGCCGCCTGGTTGGAATTTTTTTAATGCTAAAAGCAACCGTGCGACCCATTATTGTAAAACAAGTGTATCCAAAATTTGCCCCCATTTTCTCGGCTATTCACTTCTTTATTGATCACACATTACAAAAATATTACGCATACTGCGTCATCTTCAGTACTAAATTGATTACTGAAGATGACGCAGTAAGCGTCGAAAACGTTTTTATTAAAACTTTTTAATTAAAGTGTTATAGTCAGAAGTACACGTTGTATTTTCAATTTCTTAAATAATATAATTAAATTGGTTTCAACAGATCTTGTACAAATTAACAATATCAAGAGCTGCGCGTCTGTTTTTATATCCTCTATATAAGCAATAAATAAAATTAAACGATTAAGTACGTACGACATGCATTTATCCGAGAGGGTTGGTTACAAATAGCGGGCGAGCCTCCCACGTATATGGCAACTTTCTTCCAACACTTAAACATTTTGCAAATTCTTCGCCGTTTGATGCCGTCGCTCGAAAAAATTAAAATGCCTACTTTTAAAACTTTTTCGCAAATTCCTCAGTCGCTTACCACTTTCCGAAGGGTTGTTTTTTCGCGGAAAATAAGGAAAAGTTGCGCGAAAAGCTAAGGGAAAAAATAATTTCGCCAAATTTTTCATTACATCGCATCAAATAATAAGCTACACCACTGGAGGTACTTTTGTACAATTTGTACCGCAGATACGCCGGAGATGTGTTTGTTGAATGTCAGGGGCGTAGTTTTAACATTTTTTAAATGGCGATAGAAGCGAATAAAATAATATAAATTTTATGAGTATAATAAATATATACATATATATATATTTTTTTTATTTATCTTCATCTTGTTGCATGACATAGGTGAGGGAGCCGCTCATATCACTAGGAAGAACCTGTGCCGAGAAAAGCAGCTGAAAAATATAGTGAGAACAAAAAATAATAAAGATATACAAAATAATACTATATAACTATAAAATTAATTAATGAATTAATTGAGTATACAAATATAAAATGTGGATAATAAGAACAGTATATATTGTAAAATACAAAAGCAATAGTGAAAGTAGAGTAATATATATATATAAAAAATCATATGCATGGATAGTAACAAAATGTATATATAATAGTACAGTTAAAAGTATATTTAGGTATGTACCTATATAAGAAAATTAAATGAATGTTTGTGTATATTAAATATGTAGTGATAAGAAATGAAGTTTAATGAGCAATAAATTATGACCTGTTTTCGGCAGTTGGGTATTTGTGCAAATGCAGGTGACAATAATGTCTTCTCCAATAGTGTTGTGTAAAAAGCCAAGAGTAGGGTTTCCACACTGACTATGACTTAATTTTTGTTTTTTTTTTTTTTTTACTTGCTATATTGCTATAATTTATTTTTTGTTTTACTATTTTTTACGATGGTAGTACTTTTAACACGAAAAGAAATCATTTTTTTGTTGAAAAACATGAAAAGAGCAACAGAGAAACCTTATAACGGCGTGTTTAAAAGCACACAACTAATGATGGGAATGACGTCGCAAGCTGAAAACAGTCGCACTGACCTAAAAATTTTGCTGAATCACAGAAGAAAACGATGGTCTGACAATTTTTCGAGGGACAAGGACCGATGATGATACGGAGAGAAAAAATTATAATGATGATGATATTTGAAATGATACATCATTTGACGCATTTAGGGTAAATTTTTTGTTGTAACGGAACTTGCGAACGCAGTATGTAGCGGAAATGCCGCACCATGAAGTTGTCTTGTTAAATAACGAAGAGCACACGTATCGTTATCACACACAAAGAAAGAAAAATTGTATATTTTACGTATTGTTAATGGTTGTTGTGTAACTGTCAAAAATGTTCTGTGTATAGTTTTCTGGGATATTCTGCCGTGTACATGTGACGTTTCGGATACCATTGTAGGGTTCATAATCAGGGCTGATGTGTCACACATTCACGGCATAGTCACATATACACGGCAGAATATCCCAGAAAACTAGGTATACACAGAAGATTCTAAACGGTCGTGAAAACCTAAGTACATTGTCAAAAATGTATTGTCTCTAAATTAGTGTTCCAGTAACAAAATTAATTCGTCTAAATCGCGTCTGCTTGCTTGCTTGCCGGCTTGCCGTCAAAAAAAACTTTGAATCGATTTTTAACCCTTTTCCCGTAATCCAATCGAGCTGAAACTTTGCAAGCAAACTCATGGCGACAATTAAGAAAATCTATCAAATTTTAATTAATTTTTTTTAAATAATTATAGTATAATTTCGGATTTTTAGAAATTTTAATAGTTTTTTCAAATTGGAATCATTACAAACGTTTGATTACTAGCAAATGCGGCCCGATAACGTCGTGGAATATTTTCTAAATTTGAATTACTCCGTCGTTATACATAATAGGTACTTCACTACGAATTTCGAAAATCTAAATTGACTGACAAATATTTTTAGAATTTAATCTTCAAAGCATGAAGTGTCTTATCAAAGCTCAAAACATCTGACATTTTAGAATTATATTGAATTACTGTAAGTTTAGTGTTATGTTATATGTTTTAATTCGTCTTTAATTGTTTTTTTTTTTTTTTTTACATTACAAAGAAAGGGAGCATAATAAAAACTTGGTTTTTATGGGTTAGTTTTTTAATCGACCATGGTGGATATAACAATGGATTTGACAGAAGGAGGATACAAGCACTTACATTTCTGGATGCTGGTGTAGTCCATAACGGAGCGTGCATGCCTATCATCATCATCATTTTCACTTTCATGCTTTCCTCCCTATGTATGTTCATTTTATGAATCTTCCACAAATATTCTTCTTCTTCTTCGTTATCTAACCAACAGTGAGTCTGCCGCCGGGCTAAATTTGCACACACCTGCGTGCAAACGGGTACTCTAGTTAAACTATTATTTTACTGGCAAATCAAAAAAAAATTTTGCGTAGTATTAATTTCCATGAAGCTCTTCCGCCGAGACTGAAATGCAACATTCAATGTTGAAAATTTGCCTAAGATAAAAAAGTAGGCATTGTACGTATTTTATATCTAAATTGAAGATAGAATAGGTATTTTCAATCCGATGGACTATTTGTTTTTATAAATTGTTAAAAAACAAATTGGGAATTGTTTTTTCAAAATGCTTCCAATTTTATAAAAAACGGATATTCGAAACTCTGATATGTTACATTATATAAATATAATTTTTTAAACAGTAAATCACCTACTTCTTTATAGTAAAAATACTTTTTACTTAACACTTATCCGGTCATTTCTGATGGGTTAAAGCTAGTTTCTCCTAAATTTCTAACTGTGTCACTCACATACACGGAAATAAAATATTTGTTTTTGTATTATTAATATTCATAAATAATATAAAAGTTGTTGTGCATAGTGGTTTTTACATGCTAGGGTAGCGGTTGTCCTGGCAAAGAGAAGGGTACGTCTCGAAATCGGTTCTTAAGTGATTATATACTGACATAACAAATATTTTTTTCTGTTTTTGATCCTTCTCTTTAAATGTACTTGGGATGAGACAATTTTCGCGCTATGAGGACATTAAATATTTTATTTTACTACCAAAAAAAGATATTTCTATCACAATATATAACCTGTGTTGTTTAATTTCTCATGTAACATGCATAGTTAGTTAATCCATGGCGTTGAAACCAGTACACATCTGTATCATGGCACCAAAAAATGCCTCGAATATTTTATAGACGACGAATTAAATTCAAGTATTTAATTTTTAAATGTTTCCCGAGCACGAATAAAACTGCACCCCTGATGCCTTTTAAAAATCCATTCTTTCATGTAGAAACTAAAAAATTCAACCCCACCCCCTAACCCTTTCTGACCTGCGGTTTCTTTGACTTGACTACCACAAAGGTGAAACGCGAAATAAAATTATAAAATGTTGATGTTTCGTTAATAATTCCGCGGGAGAAACGAGCCGCGGGGTTAAGCGATAGATGGCGCTGTCGGCGGTAATTAGTTTAAATACTGAAATATTATTTTTCAACGGCTGTGCAGTCCGACTGTCATTGAGATCAAATGGTAGAATATTTCTATTTTAATCAGTTTGTTGCATTGCATTGCACCATTTCAATGACTGCATTTTACGGAAGTACCTAAGAATGAACGTAGTTTTAATCCCCAATAATAATAATTTCGATTGTCCGTCCGTAACTTCCTATCCAATAGTTTACATCATTCTGTTTCAAAATTTGTTTGATTTCAAAATTGTTATGAAATAAAACATTAACTTTATACTTTTTAAATAAAATACTGAGAATTTGATTTTCTTTATAGGTATTAAGATTTTTATTTAATATTTCATTATAATGAAAATTTTAACTACTAAGTGCATCCGGTATATCACTGGTATTAATCATTAATTATAGCGTATAATTCATAATGTTGTAATGTTTGTCAACAACGCTACCAGATGGCCCAAATAATGATGAGGTGTATAAAATAAGATACAAAAAAGTGTAATTATCTTCGTAACATTGTCCGTCACTAACGCTACCACATGGCTCAAATAATAATGATGTACAAGAAGCAAAAATAAAATAATTCTCTATTTAATACTCTCCATCACTAACGTTTGGCCGCCATCAAGAACATCAAGATGCTACTGTATTCTAGATAGCGCTGTTTTCACAGCCATATCTGGCGTCTAAAATATATAATAAAAAACGTCATTTTTGCGGGTTAGATATAGCTAGTATTATAATAAAAGAACACCTAAATTTTTTTGTAAAAATAATTTTTCAGTATTTGCAAACCAACTTTTTGAGATATACTACACATTAAGAAAAGAAGCCGGCAAAGAAAATTTAAGATTATACAAATGAAAAGCACCTTAATTTTAATATAAATTTTAATATAAACCATCCTCCCTCTCTCCCTTATCTGCTCCCTTAAAAGAGCAATAAAAGGTAATATTTATACACGGGGTGAAATTGAGTAGTACAGTTTGCTCACAATACTCTACAGGTAAATTCCCGCTTGAATGATAAGTCATAAATGTTCTAATATCAATAGTTAGGGGATAAGTGTAATGTATCTGAGTGAACTTCGGGCTAAATGAATGAGATAGAGAGAGAGAGAGCGAAATGTGAATTGACAGCATCGAGCCCACAGTGTTAACATGTTATTCTAACTGTTAAACTTCACTTTCTCCCGGAGCCTATCTGCGGTGAGAAATTAACAACCACGCACATTCGCAAACATTATTTCATTCCTAAAACTCTACCCCCTTCACTCAATATAATATTATATCTAGTAAGGCCTAGTCATGTTGGGGGTTAAAATTTTAAGAAATAAAATTGATGCCCCGAACCTGCTAGAGAATTATGCCCTTTTTGTACCAAACAATTATTTGCGAAATCGAGGTCACGCGCATATCATGTCCCAAAATGCATAATGGATGTAATTAATAAATGAAGTGAGCGATCATGTCGATGTATTTAATGATAGCATTGAATGCATCAAGCAGCGGATCGCCTCCATTTAGGTAATCCAAGATATACTTGCATTGTAAATGGAGCGATCCGTAATGCAAAAAAAGCACTTTACAGAAAATATGTCCATTGTGTCCATAAATAAGCAATCTTTCAAAATAAACCGTTTTATAAATCGGTATTTCCACAACAGCTAATACTCCTCTTTAATTGCTCTGCAAATAATGTTGTTTCGTGTGTTTTGGAAAATAACAAAGATGTATTCTTTTTATACAATAATAATATACAATATATATAAATTAATTATGGCGCAACAAAACCAAGTTTATTACTCCTAAAACATTAAGGCAATTATCATATAAAATTGATACAGGACATATTACCATTGAATAGATTACATTAATATCAAAAAATATCCATGAAACGCTAAAAAAAAGCACTTTTAACATTTCTTGGCATGCCAGTATTGTAAACCTATGTAAAAAAATATTTAAAGGCATCGTGCAGCATTATTTTTGATTTAAAAAAAAACAAGCAACAGGTTTCTGGCAAGAACTTTTGCAAGCAACATACCTTAGAACAAATATTTATATATACCTAGCAAGCAGAGGCGTGTAGTGGGAACAAGAAGCGTGACTTTTTTCTAGACATATATTTTGAAAAGAAACCGAAACAAGAGATATATCTCGTAATATTCCAATCACAGTAATTAACATATTATTCATATTTTAATATTTCATAAAACTCTGCCAGATAAATATTTAATTTTGATTTTTTTTCACAAATACACGGTCAAATAAAAGTAATGCTTTTTGTTCCCACTGCACGCGCCTGGTAGCAAGGTAGGTAGCGGCTGAGAGGTTTTTTACATACTGCCTTGTATATTTACTAAGCGTGTAATAATCATGTTTTCAATGTAATAATCATGTGTATAATCATTCAAGAAATATATATTTACTAAGCATGTAATAATCGTGTGTTCAATAAATGCATATTCAAAAGATTTATCGCCACTAAAACTGAATAAACATATATAATTTCAAACAGCCAAAACTAGTAACTGTAAATAGACAATAAACAACAAGAAAAAGTAACCAACTAACCATCACGCTGTTTCCCCGCAGGGGTACATTACGAAGATGGAACGCCATACTCTTCTGTCCTGGCTCACTTGGTATTCATACATCTTCTCTCCGATGCTCTTCGGTTGTAAAAACTTTTAACAGGGCTAACCTCTTATTTATGAAGATAAATAAATACTTAGTTGGAAACTATGTTATCTCTACTCAAGCAGAGATAATGATGTTTATGTTTTCTATTAATTTAATTATCATCATGAGTAATCTATTCAATGTTAACGCCTAACCAATACTCCAATACTTGTTTTATCATATTATACAATTTCTATGTTCTTGGTGTCTTCCACACTCAATTTAACCCATTGAAGCCTATAAGCCGGTAAACCGGCCTAAACAATCGATACTCATAATTAAAAAATCAAAGTTTGATATGGTAAACTGGTTAATGTGCACACCAAAAAAAGATGGCGCTAGTTTTTTATCGAAGTGATTTTGCATGAAATTGTATATTCAAAAGCGCATTCAGAAAAAATAGTAGTAAATTAGTTAATAGCCACACCAAAAGATGGCGCTATTTTCCTGTCAGAGTGATATTGTACGCTGGGTAATATTAAAACTAAAAAGCATAAAATTATATTACAGGAAATTAAAAAAAAAATCATGATTATTTTTAAATGTATCTACTGAAAAGTAAAAATATTTTTTTTCAATAATAATACTTAATGAAAAAATTATTTTTATCAAAAAAAATTTGAAGACATGATTTTATACGGTTTTTTAACATGACCCATGCAGTATCCAAATTATTTATTTAATGTTTAAAGTTTTATTTAATTATATTATTTAAAGTTTAAAACAAATTTTCGAACGGCATGTTCTCCAGCTGTTGAAAATGATTTAATAATCCACTTTACGTAAATGATGAAAGTTTCAGATCTCTGGTAAGTCGAGAAGTTGGTGAAAAATCAATTACAAGATACCACCACAACAAACAAACAAACGACAAACAGACAAAGAGAGTTAAATAAAAGCATGTACAAATGACGTCACGCCCAATATATCCGTCGCCGAGCTTGAGTAGGATTAACAGCTTCGCTGTCACCTGAACCAGAAATATTAGGAAGAATTTTTTTTTTTTTTGATGTTATAAAATCGCGCTGTCGCGGTGTAAATAAATAAATAAAATATGTTTATTTGAAAAAAGAACAAAGAGCGCGTCACACATTAATTGGCGTCCGCAGCCGCCCGGTGGCGATAAATTTGCCTGATAAAGTTGCAAGTATGCACCGGAGGCGGGCAGACACAAGTGCCGACGGACGGTGGTGGATCCGCGCACATAAAGGGGAAAATGACGGGAATAGTGTACGGATCATTTAACCAGACGGAGGGACGAATGGCGAACTGGAAGAAAAAACGGTCAAAAAACCAACCGTAAAGGGTGCCACACACGGGTAGATTTTACTGGCGGAAAGCAACTGGCTTTTGCTGTATCCTTATCCTGGAAGCCCGTCTTGACAGCATTGAAGCATATTGGAGAAAGATACTGGCCCCTCATAATCGACGTGCCACAGCTCACTAAAGTCGTTATTATAATTTTATTTATTTATTTTATTTATTTGTACAGTAGATACATATGTAACATTTTTACAGACATTATACTTCCCATAATACGAGCCAAAGTTCGAGCTTATGGGAGAAGTATTTACAAACTAAATTAAAGTATACAAGCAGAAACTATTTAGAAGTAGTAATTTTTTTTATTATACAGAAACCATTTGTGACATGTGGGCAATGTTACGATTCATCGTTGTCCAAAATCAAGGATTTGATTTCTTTTTTAAACTGTTCGTATTTTGGAATGTTCCTTTCTTGAAATTTGTTTTGCGACAATAATGAATTGAACCATTTAACACCCAAATATGTATAATGATGTTGTGCCATGGTGGTTTTTAAAGATGGTACCTTTATTTGTCCCATTATTGTACGTCTATTACTTATACAGTCTAAGGGGTGAGATTTATTTATAAAATAGTCTCTGTAAATTTGGCATGTTTTGTATATTTTTGTGAGTGATGGTACATTAAATTCTTGAAATATATTTACAGCAGGATAGTCATAAGGTTTTTTGAGAATCGTTTTAATAATTATTTTTTGCATTTTTTGTTTGTACGGTAGACTTATAAGCCCCTTTCCGCCCAAAAATACCATACTGTAAGAGGGACTGCACAAACGCGTAATACATTATTTTAATAGTAATGAGAATAATATATGTTATTTTTCTATGTTAATACTTACTTTTTTCGCTTTGCACCTTATCTTTTTTTCTCTTATACATCCTATTTATTTGTTAATAATTATTACTTTAGTACTTATTTTTCACTTCGGACCATGTCTTTCTTACTCTATATGCGTTATAAATTTGAATAATTTTTGTTATATACCTTATTCCTTTATATATTTTCCTATTATGTATGTATATATCCATATCCACTTATATTTTTATATATCGCTCTTATTATAATTTAATATATGTATACTTAGCTATATGGAATTTGTAGGATTGCACTAACCTCCCCACAGGAATAAAGTTTTTTTTTTATATCATGTACATCGATGTTCATGAGTCGTCAACCGTGATATCTTATTTGTCGGTTTGGAGAAAATTGAGGCGTAAGTCCTGATGATGTCTCAGTTTGAATTGAGTGTGATCTTAGCACATTGTTGCGATCATCCTGATAGAAAAAAAACTAAAACAACAAAGTATATTACTGGACGCAAGTTCATTATTACAAATTAATTTGATTCAGGTACCTAAATTAAATTCATATTTACACCTTGAGCCGCTTCTCTTGTTTCTTATTTAAATTATTATTTGAAAAAAATATATAGTTGCGTTCTGTTTTAAAACGAAGCTAAATGCCATTTTATACTGAATTTCTAGTTGACAAATCAAGACCCGAACTGACTTCATGGCGGTTTTTTACTATTTTTCCTGTTCTAGGACCATATCGGATATTGTTCTGGAGTTGCCGGGAAGATATATCTCGGTCGTTACTTCTTCGGAATTCTCAAGACGTGTCCAAGTCACTTTAATTCAAAACCTAGCGACTCAATGTCAAAAATCTTCCTGATTTAGATATTTTTTTTAAAGCTGCGTACAAAATATGTCATCGTTATGGAGACAGTAAGGTCATAAATGGTTGCCGAAATGAATTATTTCAAGGAAAAAGTAGGAAAAATATGACTATGTAATGATGTAGTGTTATTTTTTCTCTACAAACTTTTAATTACAGAAAACTATGCAAAATTTAAAAAAATATATAATTTTAAAAGAATACGATAATTATAATAATAAATATAAATAATTACACTCAATAAGTCATTAAAAACATTGTATATAATAGTTACATGATTGCAGGTAAGTTATTCCATTTAATGAATGCCATATTTTGGATTAAATAATATTAAAAGTTTATTTAAAAAAACACAACTAAACACATAAATTTCACGCCTAATTATTTTGCAGTGATGAAAAAATCATATTTTAAAAATAAAATAAATGTGTCTTCGTGTACGCTCCCCTTTACCGCTCTGCAAAAGGACTTGTTCACAGACTTCAATCAAACATCAAAGAACACACCGACGTTTTTTTAGAAATGAATTGATTCCACTCGCAGGGTCACCACGCACACAGACATTTTTTATTATTCATTAAATACATTGCATTGTATAATTATGACGACCTTTAAAATATGTTCTGTAGATTTTTAATATTTTTTAGCAAATTTATTTTTTAATTAAATTAACTAAAATATGGTGCTATAATTATGTACATGTTTACATAATAATTTTCAATTGAATTAATAGCAGGTCTCTTTTAAATTATTTTTTTATCATGATACAATATATTTTTATATATTTAACAATATTAATTTACATAGATAGTAGGTAACAACAAAAGGAAAATTTTTCCTTTTTTTGTTTACCTCTCAAAGTTTAATACTTGCTTATTTTTTAAAGGAGACATCTGTTAATATAAGAGATAGTAAATGTTTGACATTGCATACTTAATTGAATATTAGATTATTTTAATTTCCCATTATTTATTATTTTTATTTTGGGTTCTTGTATTTACTGGCAGACTATTGAAGTACTTAATATTTAGTTTTTTTATTGAATTAAGTTATATATATACTTCCAATTATTTGTGTTCTTTGACTATGATTATGAGTAGGTATTATTTTGAGTTGTATTTATTTATTTACTTGTTTGGATGGAAATATTTCAGATATAATAAGTGATTTATTCATTGACATTGAATTCTTAAAATAGGTCTCTTTATTTATTTATGAACATTAAATTCTTTAAATAGTTCTTGTTTATTTATTTGTTGCCGTGCGACAGACAAAGCTGTCAATGAATTTGTATTTTACATTACTTGACAAACCTAGATGTATGGAAATAAACTGCGATTTAAGGGATAAACTACAAAATAAAATGTAAAAAAGATTAAATCATGTTTTCTCGACAAAATTACAATAGTCAGCTGAGTTAGATTACTAAGAACCACAAATGCTTACAACAATGTATTCTCATAATTTCATTCGTGGACACGGATCATAATATTTGGATAAGACGATTTAACACAGTAAAGCGATGATATTAATTTACTCCGTCTAATGTTACAGTACAATAATCAATTCAGATGCAAATTACTAATAGGAATAATTACATTTTGCCCTAATTAGATCCACAATAGCATGCTACTTGAGCAGCAAGTCTAAAATAAATATTAATAATCATTCTAATAAACTAGATAAATGATTTCCCATAGTACGCCATATCGGTTGCGGGTGGCTGCCTCATAATATTCAATTCTCTCTAGAAGGTAAAAATAAATATATTTCCTAGAAGTATGTCTTTCATGCCTCATTCATTCTTGCGCACTTGTCGGGCGGTAGAATTATCATAAGTGCTATGGAAAATGTAAAAATATTATTTTTAAGTTGCTCAATGTTAATTAATGCGCAGTCAAACTCTGTATTTTTTTACTCCCTTTATATTAACTCGTGACGTCTGCTTGCTTGCCATCAACAAAAACTTTGGATCGATTTTTAACCCTTTTCCCGTGATACAGTCGAGCTGAAACTTGGCAAGCAGACTCGTGGCGACGATCAAAAAGATCTATCAAATTTTCGTTAAAAAAATTAATAATTATAGTATAATCTTGGATTTTTAGAAATTTTATTGGTTTTTTCAAATTAGAATCATTAGAAAAGTTTGATTAGCAACGGCGCGACCCGATAATGTCGCGGAATATTTTCTAAATTTGAATTAGGTACTCCGTCGGTATAATAGGTACATCACTACAGATTTCGAAAATTTACAAAACAATTGGTTCACAGATGACAGCAAAATTGGGTTTTTTGGAAAAAAATCAAATAATAATTTATTTCTTTTAGATTTCTGCTTAGTTTTGGAGAATTCTACATTACTCAAATCTGATTCTGACTAAATCAGTTGACGCTGGAAATTCATAAGGTACGATATTGATGATAATTGAATCTATCAAAATCTTGACATCTCAAAACATCTGACATTTTAGAAATATATTAAATTTCTGTAAGTTTAGTGTTATGTTATATGTTTTAATTCGTCTTTAATTATTGTTATATTTTACAAAGAAAGGGAGTATAGTAAAAACTTTTTTATTGGTTACTTTTTTATTTAAATATTATTCTTAAAACAAAGCTTACATTAAAATATACATATATTTACTTCTGATAAATGTATTACTCTTGTACATCTCTAGCCTCCTGAATGATGCCTTTCCACTTCTTTCGATCTATTGCTTTCTGCTCCCAGCTCCCATCCTAGTCAGTTTAGCCTCGCATACTATTTTAACCCTAGCTCACTAACCATTCGTCAAAATGACGGCGCACACCTTGCGCATTTGATATTTTGGTAACACCCCCGCCACCCCGTCCATTTCTAATACCTTCCTAATTCGCATAATTAGTGACCCGTAATTACTCATTACGAATGCACGCTTGTTAGATCAGGATATATTGTATTTTCGTCGTATAAATTACCAAAGGTTAGCAAGTACGAAACTATAATGTGCAGTTTCGATATATAAACGACGTTGGTATCTTATTAACCGAAGTCAAGTAAGGTTGTTTACTTTATGTTTACCACTCATGATTAATCTGCCATCAATATCAATTCAAAAAATTCAAAAAATTCGAAATTATATGATTTTACAATTCCACAAAGGGTGCGGTAGATACTGTAGACCATATTATGTGCTAGCCCTAAGACCAATCGATGGTCGCTGTGCTCATTCTATAACATCCTTAATCTGTCTACTGTAAATGATTTATCATCATAAATAAAACAAAAAAATGAAAGGAGGGTCTTTTGCACTAAAAATGGCATGAAACCTTTGCTGCAAAAAGGCAGACTTTGCAAAGAAATTTGAAGCAAATTATCGCTAAAATCTTAAAAATTGATGATTTTTAGGAAGTTACCAGTTAAGATGTTCCTAAAAGTCGCAAAACTTTTAGCATTTGCCCTGCAAAAAAACTTCGCATGACACCAACTTTTGCAAAGACTGAAAAAACCAGTTTGCAGGGAACATATTGTTTTAAGAAGGTTTTTTCTAAAATTGATTATATTATTTGCTTAGGAGATAACTAAGACTGCTAGTTAAGATCATTTTGTGTGATAGATAAGGTAGGTTAAGATAGATTAAATAAATAAATATAAAATATATATTGTTACTCGAAATTAAGGTTAGTGAACTAGGGTTGGCTTTGTCACTGCTTGCCCTTTCCGCTTGATGCTCAGTTGTCCCATATAAGCCAGTCGGCTAGATTTGACGATGCTGGTTATGAAAAGTTGTTGTGATAGGGACAGAATTTTTGGGACAGATTCCACGTGCCTATTGTAACACCGAATCTAGGTCATAGTATTGTCTGCTATTACTAGTTTGATGTATAGTAGACAATAAATTTAGTTTAACTGTAAATGATTACGGATATTTTATATGAACCGTATGTTTTTCCGAGAGACAATTCTCGACGTTTCGTTGAAGTTGTATTCAACGTCAACAGAGAGAGAAATATCCGAAACCATTTACAGTTAAGTGTGTCTAACGACCGTAATAATAACCTTAATTCTTTAATAATCAATTTAGTGTTTCTGCCAGGAGTTTTGATTTTAGGAACTTACTTAATTTCAACCCTTAAATTGTAATTTTCATTAACAGCTGTGCCAAGATATGTAGTTTTTTTTTCTTTTCTTTTGTGTAACCACTGACCATTATGTGACCAAATAGTGTTTGTATTGCATAAACCATATGTGTATATATGACCTTAGATATATAAACACAATATTTATTTTATTTTTATAAAAGTAATTTTAAACCTTTATTTCAAAAATAGATTTTAATGCTAATTTCAAAGCATAAAAACGTAATTTTAAATAATAAAATAAATGAAATACAAATAGTTTTAAAAATAAAGATATCGTTATTATTTAAAAGTAATTTCATTTTCAAAAACACAATTTTCAATTCAAGAATAAAGTCATTCAAAATCTCAAAATTGACAGCAGGTTGCCCTGACAAGTAAATAAATGAAGTAGTTTGTTCGTGTTTGCTATTAAATTTTCGTAGTAGAAAATATGTCTTGAAAGCGTGTTGTCTTTGATTTGATGTGCCTTCCTGTTTTGGCAACCCTGTTTGCAATATGGTTACACAGACACACATTGTCTTTTTCTTTTAATTTTGGCCATGTGCAGTTGTATATTATTTTAGTATGCTCACTGTAGTAAAAAGGATTTATTGGCAACACTGTAGCACATTCAATGTTAGCTGCTTCACTTGGGAATACAAATTAACCTGTCTTCGTATGCTTTATGTATCTGATTTTCCTTATTCACATCAGATTAGTCACAGATGGCCGCGATAGCACCGCGATTCCGCGGATCTGTCGGACAACAGTTCAAAGAGGGCGATTTTAACAGCCGTAGAACCGCCATACGTGCCGTTCGGTGAGATCAGAATGCTGCAAAGAGGATCGGTCTAAAGCAAATTGGCTGTATACGCAGGGTGAAGATGTCGTCTCTGCATACCTTGGACGGCAAGAAGCCGTAATGTTCCCATTCAAGCCAAATGGGAAGTAAAATCACCCTTCATTTTGTCACGAGATCGTGGCTATGCAAAGCAAAAGAGACACTGGTAATTAATTAAATTAATTTACTGGGCACGAATTTTATCGGAGCAATGCCCCTTAATTCACAATTATTTTCGTAATTCGCACCAATTATCTTCGTAAAATCTTCGCTGCAGTTTTGTCTTCCGCCAAGTAGTTCCGCTCCGTTTCGTACGTAAGTACCCACTCGTATGTCTATCGCTTGTTTTTCGTATTTGGTGAACTCGCACGGTTCTCCTTTATGTGTCTTCTTTGTCACTCGGTCAAACAACTATCTATCGCGCGCGCTCATCCTCTCTTTTATGCTAAAATTTCGGTTTCACGAATGTTCGACAGGTTTCTCCATATTTCTAGTAGTTGATTCTAGATTCAAATGCGTGTTTACCATTATTTTCAGACTCTCGTGACTACATATATCAAAGTTATTTATTATAAGTAAATCACGTGCAAGTCATATGGGCCACGCGTGCATCGGTATATAAATATATTTGCTCTGAAGTAGGCAGCAATTATACAATACGTGGTTCCATGTTGTAAGAATTTGCCTGTACAATAACAAAATAAACAAAAGTAGACTCATACAGGAACAGCGCAAGACAGGGGAATATAGAAACACCTTATCAAGTCTTTGGGCCCCCAGCCCCACTAGGTCATGGGGATGAAGATGAATGAATGAATTAATATCGAATTATGTATATTTTTTTCTATCTAGTTGAGTCTGCTTTAGATCTTTACAAGTTGGCGATGGAAATGCACTTAAATAAGTAAAACAAAAAAAATAAAAGGTTCAACCTTAAACTTCAACCATGAAGATGATTGATGCATTATCAGATTTTACATATTCTGAACATTAACCTGGCAAATAGATTCTACAATATTAATTTTCAATAAAGATGTAGTTACACTTCAACCGTCAAAATGTACTCTGCAATAACAATCTTCAAGGTTTATAGGATATGCTTCAACATTGAAGTTGAATTCTGCATTAACAGTTTTCAAAAAAAAAATACAATTATCAAATCCGAACATCCTAAGAACGTGTACGAAAAAGTTATGTAAGACAAAAGTGGACAAAAAGACAGCGGAGTGTGGCATTTTATCCTCTCTACTTACTTCTGCCGAAAAAAGGGGTAAAAAAGTTGATGTTGAAGTCATCCGAAGTATGGAAAAGGATTAAGAACTTTTGTCAATTTTCAAGGTACGTAGGAGATTATGCGCTCCAACCTTGAAATTGAATTATTTTGAATTAATATTTGTAGGGCTAAAACGGCACATAATTATCATCATTGACATCATCATCATCATTATTTTATTTTATTTATTTTTAAATGCCGTAACAAGCCATGAAGCCCAGTGAATGTAGCGAAACACATTACGAAACACTCAGGTGTTAGAAAATGACTTAGATTTATTGTGAGCTCACTGGGAATCGCACCCTATGAGTAAATAGTAAATTAAGTTTGTAAAAACTATTTTCAGGAATTTAATCATTTTCAAGGAGATTATTTAAGGAAACTGAATACAGATGTTACGTGAAGATGTATTTTTGAAACGGCAAGATGCACTCACGTTCACATCCCAACCGAATTAGGAATCATATCGCATCTCTCGTCAATCTGCTATGGTCGTATGCTCCAGTACCTACCTACTTTAGACACAATGCACGACATGACCCCGATAATGTTTGAAGACTGAAAATTGAATAAAATATATTGGATGAGGTGGAAGAGATACAGGAAGATCGCCATCATTGTGGAGTGATCAAATACGCTACATAAGAAGCAATCCATAAGGTCTAGAGGAAGGTGGAGACCACAAATATTTGGAACAACCTACTAGACTAGTTTATGCCATGAGGGGGCGTGATTTATAGGATGAAGGAATAATTAGCAAAAAGAATAATGCAGACGAAAGGGTTATTGAATGCAGGTTTAAGATGAGTTTGTAAATTATTCACTATATTAAAAAAAGACAAGAGCAGACACGGTAAACTAACTAAACACCTTCTCAGAACTACCAAGATGAAGACTCTAAGACCCACTGGGGGCAAGATCCTTAGAGACAGAGTACCCAATGCGTAAATCGGCAGAACATGTGACGTACAAGATATTTTACGATGAAGCAGGCAGAGAAGGCGTTTCTGGAGGGACCATTTTGAGAGAATGGACCAGATAAGTCTTCCCAGAACTGTGATGCGCAGGATTTCTGAGGGGTGCCGACCACCAGGGAGACCACTTAAGAGGTGGAAAGAGAGCTGGACGACTCTCCATACGGAGCAATGATCTAATTAAAAGAAGAAGAAGAAAGAGAAGAAGTGTGCATCTCTTGAGTACTTTTTACATGTTTTTATTTAAATCTCTTTGTTTGTTTATCTATTGTTTGCTGCGGTGAAATCTTTTAATTGATTTTTCACCAACTTCCCGACTAGCTAAAGATCTGAAACTTTCAACATTTACGTGAAGTGGATGACCATACATCATTAAATCATTTTTGACATGATTTGCTCATTATTTTGATTAAAAATAATAATCACGTCATTCACATTAAATTAATAATCGCGTCACTCACAAGCAAGCACCGCAGAAACAGCTGAAAAACATGCTGTTCGAAAATTTATTTTAAGCTTTGAAAGAACATGTTTAATGTTTAGATACTTCATGGGTGATGGTAAAAAATCAATAACGAATGCATGCAAAGAAAAAGTATAAAAGCAGGTCTTAGAATTTTATCTTTATTTACTTATATGATAATTTTACATCAGTAGAATTAACAGACTTGTAGGATTAAATCATATTTTGTTCTGTTGTATGCATTTTTTAATTTATAAATTTGTTTACTAATCGCTATCATGCTGCATAGTGGAGTAAATATCTGGACCTTAAAAGAAGCCACAACTAGAAGTTTGCAGCTGTGGCGCTCCATTCAGTAAGTAATTTTATTTGGTGTATTTTACATAAATCTGGTTCCTGGAGAACAAAAGATTTATTTGTCACATTTTTTTGTTTAATTCCTGTAGTTTGTCGTGTGCCTGCTTAGTGGTCTCCGTACGGACGCGCAGCGGCCACAAGTAAGCCGCCCGCAGGGCCTAACAGCAGCATTCGCCAATCGCCGATTGCTTCCTGCTAGAACTTAAACAGGTACCCACGTTTACTATCGTAAAGTAATTTAAATTGGTTTGTATAAATTATGGCAAACAATAATTATTTAACTTGCTTGTAAATTTAGAAATACACAAAAACTCACACAAACACATTATGCATATTCCGCTAATGAATGACTATAAAGAGTATTGACTTTTACGTACGCTAGAATTTAAAAATAATGGCGTTTTTATGGTAATCCGTATTAATTATTTTTTAATTCGATAGCAGTGTTCGGATACATTTTTGGTGTATAATTTGTTTTCTTTGTAAATAAATATTCCCGTTTGTTCATCAATGTACCTCGGAAATTAATTATAATGCTGCTCGTTTTTATATCATTCTAATATCTATAAACACAAGATTGTAAAACTTTTATTAAAGCATTTTGTATTGTCTTTCTTTTATGTTTTACTTTCAATACCACCTACCTCAGAACAAGTATATCTATATGTATTTCTATATTTCTATATCTATATGCATGTATGTGTGTATGTATCAAGCAATTAAATATCACGTGTCATTTCTTTGACTTTATGATAAATAATCACATGTATTTGTATTAAATAATATAAAGATGTTTTTGTTGATAGTTTAACATATTTTTAAAAAAGTTTTTCCCCAACACAAATGTATGATAACAGTAATAAAACTTAATTATGGGTTTAGTCCACTGCAATGAATACAAAGTTTACATTTGTATACCTTTTATAAAAATGATATAATAATTTCTTTGACTGTGTTATATTATCCTTGGTATTGGTGTGGTAGAACTTTAAATAACATTAATAAAAAGTTTTATCGTTATTTACCGAATATATAATAATTATACCTTAGTTTTTCACATTTTTTTATAAATAAATTGACCACTTTATAAGCTTTATCAATTGATTTTGTAAAATTAAATTATACAATCAAAAAACTCGTGTTTAATTTTTGTAGTATTGATTCTTGATTCTTCCTTGATCTTTTTATTGAATTTGTTAAATATGTCTTCTTATTCTGTTATGTACAATAAATAGTATTCTAGGTTTAATCAACTGAATTCATATAATTGGCTTATTATTATTATATCATATGTTATATTTCTTAATACCAAATGAGCTTTTTGAATTCCAAATAAAATAAAATAGAATTTTAGAATTTTAAAAAATTAAAAATTACAAGTGAAACTTTGGGAGCCTTGGAAAGTCACACACACCCGCGCGCGATATAATATAACCATCTGTATTTCTCCATTGTTTTAATAAGGCTAATGCCTATCACGGTCTGTCATTAGGTTAGATCAGACCATCTAAGAATTTACCCACTGATAAAACGTAACAATAATCAGCGTCGGACTCTAAATATAATTAATAACAGCTGTGTGAGAACTGAGAGCGCCGCTCGGGCGTGCGGCGGGCCCGGAATTCGGGCTCTAAAGCGCGGCCATCTTGAATGACAGCCATCGTGATTGTGCGATGGGAGAAGTAATTGCTTATGAAACCGTTTTAATCCCACTGCAATAATTCACAGATTGGCTAAGGTAGCCCGAAGCAAAAACTCTGGGACGACAGTGACAGCACTGTCTGTTAAAATGGACTTTAGAAACCGCAATATTAAGCATTGCCCAGCTTAATCTGGGATTGGTAATTTCTAGGTCAACGTGACTGTTTTCAGCACGCAATGAATTTTTATTTTATCCTTCCTTCCTTCCTCAGCCCTCTCCCCCCCCCCGGCTGGATGTAGGCCTCTTCCATTTTCCTCCACTCATCTCTGTTTCTCCCCCTTCGCATCCAGGTTCTTCCTGCTTGCTGGAATATGTCATCAGACCTCCCAAAAGGAGAGGAGGTCTTCGGCGAAGTGAGGTCTCTTGAGAGATCTTCGACGGAGCCTGTAACCGCTAGAAGACGCATCTCCGGGTGGCGGATAGGGGAATGCTCGCCAGATATGGAGGGCAGGAGGGAAATAAAATACCTCTCGTGGACCAACAGGTGGTAGTGTCTAATTCCCACGTTAGGGGTGACTGAAAATAAATGCGACAACCCGCATGGCAAGCGTGGTGCGTAAATGCTAAAAACCTTCCTTTGATATTGATCATTAAATTGGGTAAAAAGGATAAACTGAGTTCACTCTAAGTGTATTTAATAAAAACTGTAGGTATATCTTACTCATTAGTTAACGAGAGTAATAGAATCTCTCATCGACAGGTGAAATATTAAATCTAATACCAATAATTACTTGAAGTCTAATATTTCACCTGTCGATCATTTACATCTGGTAAAATAACACTGTAACAAAAAATTATTCAAATGGTTTGGTGAACGTTTCGTTGTAGAATTGTAGAAGCCGTTGTGCCGAAAACCTCTTTACTTCGCATTGGATATGAAATTCATTCAGACATTCATGTCGGTATTCTACTGAATGATTTAAGGATGAGAGAAAGACTAAAATGGGTAATCGAGCTGAGTGAAGTATATCATTCGAACAAACGGGTCTAAAAGATCCGTTCTTGTTGGTGACCCAGATTAAATGACACATATTCTCTGAATGTTGAAACTAAGGAGTAAAACAAATAAATATTATTAAACTCACGTAGAGGTAACACACAAACACACACACATACAAACACACACACATACGCAAATAGGCACACGCAACGCAAAAAAGCACACGCAAACACGGTAAAAGTACATATATATTTTTCACCAATTAAATCATCATCATGAATAATCTCTACGATGTTAACGCTAAATTTGTGAGAAATTCCTTTAATATCTCCGCTTGAGTCTAGGTCGATAATGACAGTACTGGCTACCAAAGCAAGCTTTCAATTACACAATATTAAGCAGTGACCAGCTTATCCTGGAATTGTAAATATCTAAGTCAGTGCAACTTTTTTAAGCTCGCTATTTAATTTCTTTTGACAAATCTATTTAAGTCTGGGATAAAAATCACACATAAAGAAACGCTGGTCGAAGCTTGCATTCAAAATCAGTATTTTATCTTATTTTATAGTGGATATTTTTCCAGACTATTTTATCAGCCATAGAGTCTGTATATATCAAAATATAAGATCCATAACAATTTTTATTAAGATAAAAGTTTTGTAAATGAGCGTTGAAATCTTTTGAAAGGCGCAATAAATTAGTATGTTAAGACTTAGGGCTTGTCAGACACAACGGGAACCGCGCGGGTCTTATTTATGTAGATTTGTATGTAATCGTTCTGACGTAACCGCGCGGTTATTCAAACCGCGCGGTGCCCGCCACTCAACCGCTATAAAATAGAAACGCGCGGCGCCCGCGTGATTCCATTACGTCATACAGGAGCACGCGTGTGCTCGTTATGGATCGCTTTGACACTGAACTTTTTATTGATGAAGTGGAGAAAACACATGCAATTAGAGATCTTCAGTGTGAGGATTACTAAAATAAAATTGCCAAGAACCGAGCTTGGCAGGAGTAAGTTGAGGTATTTGGAAATGGTTGGAAAACGTTGGTAAAAAGAGTATTTTAGGTAAGTAGGTATTTACTCACCAAAAATGAACTGACAGAATTATATTTTTGTGTTTTGCTATGGAAGACGGCCGTCGTTCACAAAGTAATGAGTGAATTTATCTCTGATATTCAAAGAGGAGAACGGCACAGGAGCTGTCATTATCAAACTGACATTTCGCGCACACAAATCGCTTATTAACCGCGGCTGTCTGAACACATGACACAAATCTGCGGTTTCAAAACGCGTGATTTGCAATAGCACGATTCCCGCGTGTCTGAACAAGCCCTTACATAGCCATCCATGTAACTATTTAAATATATGACGTCCATGTAACTATCAAAATATAAGACGCCTTACTATTTTTAAGAAAAAAGTTTTCTTTTGAAAGGTGCAATAAATTAACGCATTTTAATCTCGCATAAACATTAAAAAATTTGTTGATTGATATGGCAGTTGCTTTGTGAAGCAATGTGTTTTGATATGATACATATTTTTATTTATTGTAATGCACACACCTTGAGTTATATTTATCACTACTATAGTTTCGAGAGGAGCTCGCAGAGGAGCAGTCTCCTCCATGATCCACTAGACCATCGTAGCCGTCGTGAGTTTTCTAACTGGACTCTAGATCACTTAAAATTGATCGCTATTTCGCAATAAAAATCACCTTTTCGGATAAAGAATATTTTTGGTTATATGGCTTTGTCAATAAGCAAAACTGTCATTTTTGTTGTGAGATAAATCCACAGGAGATCCTAGAGAAATCTTTGCATTCACAAAAGTTCACCGTGTGATGAGGTTTTTGACATGACGTTGTCATTGGACCATATTTTTTTCGAAATAATACTGGAAATGCAGATATAATGAATGCTGAGCGATATGTACGATAAGACCTTCCATGTAGTAAAACCTAGTAGACTCAGAAATAGAACCTCTTGTTTTTTTTAACAATAATTTATAAGAAATTATATTCTAAAAACACAGTTACTGGATTTGGTCCCCAGAGGGATGATTAATTAATTAAGGATAATTTATGGAAGTTCACAGAGACGAAGCTAATTTATATATGAGAAAAGTGGATGGAAGTTTTTTATACGATAATTCAGGGCTTACAACCTATATGAGCTGGCTTAAGTGATCACTCTACACAATGCAAGGTTCACCAATTCCATCGTAAGAATATCCACACATTATCAAATTTTTAAAGTTCTCTATATACATGTTCGAAACAAGAACCTTTCATATATTACTTTGGTATCTGCCAGGGACATCTGTTGAATTTTTCTCATTAACAAGTTAGCATACACAGTTTTCGTAACTAGTAATAATACCTGTATACTTTATTTTTTAAAGAAGAGTTTTTTTATCAATATTCCTTTTAAGGTATGACTGATATTCTTTCGAAGTATTAAACATATCTACAAAATCAATATTTTCAATTTGTAACCCCCAATCATGTATCAGCATATATTTTTTTAAACAATATTTTTTTATGAAAGTGTGTTCTAAGAGCACAGTTACTGGATTTTGTACCCAGAGGGATGATTAATTAATTAAAATAAATTATATGATAGCATTGTGCATTGTGTAAAGGGATCTCTTAAGCCAACTCATGCAGGTTGTAAGCCCTGAGCGATCGTGTAGGAGACTTCCATCCCCTTTTCTCATATACAAATTAGCTTCGTCTCTCTGAGACTTCTATGATAGAAACTCATGTGCCCAGAATTCGTTCATCCAGCGAGCATATAAATGATTACTTCAACGACATTCATATTTTTAATATTAACATCTCAGCTTTTAAAATTCGTATTTGAACCGCCTGTATCACATATTTCTATGTCTTCACCGGACAGACTTACATAGACCGCCTACATATGCGCATCCCAGCCAAACACACATTATTACCTCTGCATCGCTCTTTGATCGATGTTAACAAAATTTTTGTGGCCGAAACTGGATGAATTTGATTTGAATAACATGTGTTGGAACTTGTCATACTACTGATCTCACTAACAACTTATTGGAAGAAAAGTTTGGTGAATCAATAATATCGATAAATGTAACTGTTTAATGGGCGCCAAGAAGTTTTGATTTCACTTCTTTGGATTATGTTTTGTGGGTTTTTTCGAAATAAATGATTTATTCAGATCCACCACAAACATTTGATGATTGAAAATTGATAAAATTCATAAAATTAGGCTTAATTAATAACCGTAGAGCTTGCATGAGAAGATGTATGAATGTAGCCGAAGCAAAATTGGTGTGCCAAGATTGAAGAATATGGCGTTCTATCCTCTCTGCCTGCTCTTGCGGAGAAACGGCGTGGTGGTTATTAGTTAGATAGCCTCACCCTGCATAATCTATAAGTTATAGAGGTTAAAAAATTTTAGGTGTTCGGTGTCTAATATAGTCTATGGTCAATTTTCTTGGCGCAGAAACTATTCAACGCATCGCGATTACATTATAATGCAATAAAGTGCACAATGCGAGTTGAAAAACACGAAATGATAATGCAGGTTTGATCATAGAGAAACATGACCACAGATTTAATACAAGTAAAGTATGTCGGTAAAAGCGGATGCGATCTTATCGGCAGTACAACTCTTTGTTCTACGTCACATCGAATGCTCCGTACGAACACAATAAAATTATTGTGGATAGCGGAAGACATTCGCTACACATGACAGGATAATTAAAATTTTAGTGCAGCCGCGCGCGCACACGACGCGCTCATCTCAGATAAACGAAACATTTCAAAAATGGAACATAAGATTCCATTCGAGATTTTTGAATAAGTACGAAACCTCGATTTGAATATCTCACATTTCAGCGAATCCCGTTGGTCGAAATGTCATTTTGTTTTTGTGTTCGCCAAACTTGTTCGTTCTTTTATCACTGTTGCAAATATCATCCTATTTCATTTGGATCATTGGAAAACAGACTAAGGCAAGAACGTCACAAATAACCGTGATCTTGAAACATTTAACATTGCCTTTGCAGATATACTAAGTACGTTAGGGGTAAACTTGCAAGGTGATACATTTTTCCTCACACATACTCACACACGCACAATGTGTCAGTGTGACATACTGGCACACATTATTAAAAAATTGATTTTATTATTTGCATGTATCTACTTATATTTTATTATTTAATTACACCTACATGTTTCGGAAAAACCTTTCCATCGTCAGGGTGTTTTATAAATGTCAATATATCAAAATGAATAATGTATTTTATTTTTCTAAATTATTTTTAAATATTATTGCTGGAGTTCTTGATTACACACAGTTATTAGAAAAAAAATTAGAATTGGGCTAGTAGTTAAATTTAATTGATTATTAATAATATTTTGTTCACTATTATATGCTTTACTAATTCTTATGATTCTAAGTTATTCAATTTCAGACCAAAATTATTTATGTAAAATAGAAAGTCCTATATTTTTAACAAAAATGTGATCATTTTCTAATAAATGATTTGCAAATTCAGACAAACCAAGATTATTCATTATTTTTTAATTAATAAAATATAAGTAGATACATACAAATAATAAAATCAATTTTAAAAAATGTCAATCTGCAAAGTTGCACAATCAATTGAAACAATAGTTAAATTATTGTTTGTTGTAATTGGCCACAATTTCTGCCTTATCAATGGCTGTAAAAAAACATGTTTACAATAAACAAAATCTTTTGAGTCAAGTTGTTATTTTCCAATTTACAAAAATTGCACATGTGTGTGTGGTTTTTTGTTTGATGGCAATTAATAACTATTTTGCACCTCAAACACCTGTATCGATTGATGTTCATAAATATATTTGTTGGCGAAAGGGACATAAGTAAAAAATATAAAAAGTTTTCAGGAGAGCCAAAACAAAATTTGCGAATTTTGTTTGTTTACGAAATATCTCTTAAAGTCTTTGTTATTTTTATATTATTCTTGCGCCAGTTGTTTTGTATATTGCACGAGAACGTTGAACCAAATTGACTAATGTTATTCTTTCTTGCCAAATTTTTCAAATGATTAATCATATCATCTTCAGGTTTGTGTTTTCTGGGCTATTATGCCGTGTTATTACGACCTTTCCGGCCTTTCCTTGTCCAGAAAGGTTGTAATAATGCAGCATAATACCCCAGAAAACACAAACCTGTCGATTCTGAGTGGCCGTGAAAACCTAAGAACATTCTTAATCATATCATCTGTCTTTTTCGACTCATCTAATTTTTCCTTATGCTCAACTCAAAAGTCAATTTTAAAAATGTTCTCAGGTTTTCACGGCCGTTCAGAATCTTCTGTGTATAGCTTTCTGGTGTATTCTACCGTGTATATGTGACCTCTCCGGCTGACGTTTCGTATCCCATTGCAGGGTCCATCATCAGGGCTGATGTGGCACATCAGGCACATCAGGTGCATCAAAAACACCAATTATAATTGATTTTAACATCTTTATAAGTCAGAAACATTATAAATTCGACATAAATATTTAATAAATTCAGAACAATATCTCTCATTAGCGAAAATACCCAATTATTGATTATCTTTCATCTCCAACATAGACGTGTCTGTATTTCGGTGAAAAAATGAATTAAATATATTTTTTATACGCACTGATTCGATCATTCAACTTGAGTATTATAAATAAATCAGAAAATTAAAATAATTTCAAATTGTAAATAAGGAACTCAAAATTCAGCGCCATGACAAAGGCATGTAAGTACAGAGATTTTACATAAATACATAATTTATCATTTTCGTAAATGAAATTTTGACTTATAAAATCCCGGAATCACTTATAGCTCGCATGATAATGCAGAGGTACACCCGCTTCGTCTAGCTGGAGATGGTCGCCTGATAACGTCGAATTTCTGTCATAACTAAGAAGATTTTCGACGCTGTTCCATACAAAATAGCGACCCACGCGTGGGACTTAGTATGTTGTATTTCCATTTTATTAAAATACTTGATCAATTCATCAATCTTCGCTAAACACTTGTGTACAGGAATTTTATTGCGAATCTTAGAATTGAGTAGACAATATCAATAAGGTACCTTGGACAAACACCTGAAGAGGTTCAACCATTTTCCTGTGTTAACAAATAAAATTAAAAAGCTTACGTATATCTTCAATAAATTGAGGAATAAACTTGATAGAAACTAGGGATGGGCGTTGAATGGACGGACTAGTTGAAATCAACCGTTGACATTGCATCGACGCGTCGATCGTTTACGTTTATCGCATGGACTAGTTGAATTCGTAGACGGTGGACAGCGGACGCCATGGTCGGTGGACGATTCGAGATTAACGCAATGCAAAGCAACGAGCGAGAGCAAGACAAAACGTCTCCGTTTATTTCTCTCTCATCTCTCGCTGTCGACTTGTAGATGCCATAGACGTCATAGACGGCTCGACGAGTAATTTCATTTCAACTCTAAAGTACACTACCATAGAGTGCAGATCTGTGTACACGAACTATGAAAGTAAAGTACACTACCATAATGTCACCACAAAGTGAAAGCCTGACTTTGAAAGATGTATTCTTCAATAAATTTCTATATAACATCTCAAATGTAAAGTATTTTTAAATTATGTATTTATTTATAAATTTATAGATAATAAATAAATGTAAAGTATTTTTTACCGCACCTCATAACTGGTGCCTTTATTACGCAAAATCATTGTTTCCTTCCATTTTATTTACTCACATTTTAATGCTTATACCCAATACTTTCACTGCTTATATATGTAGTTTATATTTATATTTTACTGCTAACACCTGATATTGCTGTGTATACCTACTTTTTTCTTTGTTATATACAGAAAGAAGTATATAAAACAATATGTAAAAGCCTATAATGTGCGTAAACAAATAAATAATAAAATATTTCTTTTTACATATAAGCACAAGTAGCGGTTTTACTTTCCCCGAAACTATATTCCTTCGAACTTCTTTAAATTTTAAAAATTAACGTCATAAAAATAGCCAACGGTTGAGCCGTCGAGAAGCGTCGCGTTGAACCGTAGACAGTTGACCATCGTCCCGATGTTTAGATAGAACGTCCGCGACGTCCGCGTAACGAAGTTGACGCGTCAACTAGTTGACGAATTCAACTAGTTGATCGTCTCGTCGATGGATGGACGTGGACGGTCTCGTTTCGTCGACGGTAAATACGTCGACGACCCATCCCTAATAGAAACACATTAAAAACCATATATTATGCTATTGTACAATCATTAGTAATTTAAAATATTATTTTATGGGAAAACTGACGCAAGACCACTTTAAAGACTTCAAATAATGTAAAAAAATTAATCTTAAGATAGATTTTTATACTCATCATATTTTTTATACAGTGAACATAAAATCTTGATAGTCAGCCTGCTTTTCATTATTTAGATTCTGTCCAAATTCTATATAAACAAATTTATTGCTAAAATATCTTTTGCATTAAAAAATGTCTACTGTTTTTACTATCCATATTTTAATAATTTTTTTAAATTTAATAATTATATATTGTTTTGTTTTATTTTTGCATTATTTTATTCTCACTATATTGTGGCTCCTTATCCTACCGATATGTATAAAGATCAAGATAAATAAATAAAAATATTTCCCTTCTTTAATTATTATAGCATCTTAAATTATTTCATCCCCACACTGGACCTCAATACATTGGACACTCAGGGTTAACCCTGCTTAGTATGTAACTTCAACTCTGTATGTTATGTTCTTACTTTCTAGAGTGTGATTCAGGTTTTCCATGTGAAGCATGCGTTGTCTCACAGATTTATAAAATAATGGTTAATAGCTGCAGTTAGCAACTACGTTTTAAATTCCCGCTGCAAAGGCTTCCTAGACCAGCAAACAGATACGAGCAGCTAGACGTTTTTGCCACCACTATTAAAACATGACAACAAGATTTTGACTTTTAGTGCTTAATGAGGTGGAGTTTAGATATCAAGGAGTTGTTTGTGGAAGGCTCTTTCAATTATCGTTTTTTTTTTTGGGTCGCAGTCCTAGGATTGGTCTGCAACAAGCACTCGCCCTCTCCACTCCTCTCTTCACCAGCCAGCCTCTTCATCTCTTGATAGGTGCTACAGCGTACATCTCCGATAATCTGGTCTATGTAGCTTAATCTCGGGCGGTCTCTACGATTGCTGCCTTCAACATTTCCCTCGACGATGGTTAAAAGCAGATGCCTTATATTATGGCCTATCCAAATTGCTCGCTGTTAGGCGATTTTGTTAAGGAGCCGCCTCTTTTCGCCCACCCTGCTCAACACCTCGTCGTTTCGGATATGTTCTGACCAATGGATCCTCGCCATGCGCCTGAAGCACCACATCTCAAAGGCCGCTAGCCTCCCGGGCATGCTCTGGCCGATGGTCCATGTTTCGCTGCCATACATTAATTATGCCATAATTATCGGTACCTGCTAACATCTCGGTTGTGTTTGTGCACTGGCTCTTATGGTCTCGGTGTCAATTTTTGATGGGGTTCGGGAGATGTTTTGTATAATTACATGAATATTGTACCTATGTACAGTGCTGCTTACACCTGTTGTGGCTTTTGTTATTGTTTAGTTTTGTGTTACCTTACCAGTATTTTATATAAAAGCTCTGAGGGGCGTCAAATTAATAAATAAACCAAGAATTAATTCGTAAAGTCGAGGCTTTTGAGGTGTGGCTCATCATCATCACAAGCTCGACGGCCTTGGGTGGGTCTTGACTGAATCCAGAAGTCTTCTTTCCTTGGATTTTTCATAACAGATAATTTTTTCTTGGATTGGGTTGCGAATCTTCCGCCAAACCCACTACCGGGAGGGCCAGGGTTTCAAACGTATTGATTATTCAGTAAATAGTGGTTTTATACAGAATGTTTTCTTTTTTATTTAAGTGAAGCTAATAGACCCGGGAATCTAATCTGCTTATAATTGATAAGTCACTTCTGAGAAAATATTTATTTTGAAAACGCAAACGCGTGTGGAGCATCTCGGATGGTGACCACGGACCGTGGAGAATTTCACCATGGCGGGCTGATTACATGAACTCGTAATAAAATAGGAATTATTCGATCCGGGGGCCGATAGCGGGGGCAATTAACATTTCGGCCGGTAATTTCAATAAGAGCTTGCGGTGCAAGAGTGATCGACTAATGGCGGCGACGGGCCACGGCCGGCTGCTTCTGCGCATGCGCGGGTCCAGATCATCTCATATCCACGATGAACAAAGAAAAGAAAATGTCCAAAAAGCTGGGTAATCCATCTCACGAAGTGAAATCCACCAGAATAGTGAAATCGCATCTGTTACGTTTTATTCAAATCATGATATCTCCATGGAAACTTAAGGGGATATACCTACCTAGACGTTTAGATAAAATCGATTTTTTAATTTTTGCATTTTCTTAAAGCTTGAGGTCTTAAAAATGTTTGGTGAAAATTTCAAGCAAAAATTTTATAAAATAACAAAGTTATAGCTGATAATATTGGCATCTCTTTGTTGATTACGCGCTGCGCCACACGGCGCCGCAATGCACGCAGATAGCTGCCAGTCGGGCTCTTTCATAATAGAAACATTTGAGATATTTTTATTATGTTTGTGAAGAGTGCTCGATGATATGCGAATTCAAAGCAAGGTGAAGGATTTATATTATGGACCTGGAATCGATGATTTTTTGTAAGTTGAAAAATTTCGCGATTTATTCATTACTCAAACTTCGAACACGTTTTACTCGAAACCATGTTTTAAAAATCGGTGACCAAAATATCTCGGCCATCACTAAACCGATTAACGTGAAATTTCTCGTGGTTATTCTATACATAATTATCTAGTCTTTGTTGTAGGATTTTTTTAAATAACTTTGTTTTTTTATGAGTATTTTAAACCCGAATTTTTCCCTAAAAACTATTTAACTTATTTATTTATTTAAACTAAACTATTTGTTTATTTATTTAGCTATTTTAAATTAAAATGCCCGCCATTTTGTAAAAAATAAATATTTTCGAAAACTCCTACGTTAGATTAAAGTGTTAATTTTGATAATCTTTTTGGTTTCTTTTATTCTGATAATTACAGATGAAATGGTAGTGGTCACCGCGGAGGACCATTTTTTTCGGCAGTCGACAGAACCCAAAAATTTTCCGCCAATATTTTTTAATAAAAAAAATTTTACATATTCATAACAGTCTGTAGTTTCATGTAAAAATAATACCAATACCGTAATTTATATAGGTTTCCTTAAAAAATTCATAATAATTACCTTTTTTCGCGCTTTGTAGGTAGGTATTCCCCCTTAATGCATTTAAGATGCGGATTTTCTGACTGCTTTTAAAAATTATCTCGATTGCTGAAGTTAAAAATGACATTATCATGATGCAGATGCAAAAAGTAAAATTGGAAAATCAAAATAAAAATCGGCCCTTTAAAATTCCTGCGTATTTTGTCGTTAACGTATAAACGTTAAAGCTTCACATTCAATCCAATCATATCTCTCGACACACATAACACACCTGCCAAATATCCAAAGACTCATCTGCCTTGGAGATTCAGAGTTGGAGAGGGCTGTCGCAAGACCGATCTCAGTGGAGCAAGCCTGATTAGAGACCAAGACCTACCAGGGTTTGTAGAGTTGTTATTTGTCATATTTCATATTGCTTCACAAACTAGCCACTTCTTGGGTTGAATGCACAGCTTTGGGAGTACACGAAAGGTCTACTAGATCAATGATCAGTGATCACCTTGAATCTCTCCGACCTAAATAAGTGCCAAGTGCAGGTAAACTATGGTTTAAAATTATACAGCTCTTACGTGTGGATTCCTGATTTGATAGTCAGTCGAAAATGTTCAAGCAACCATGACCTAATAATAATATTTACGGAGATATGCAATATCAAAGTTTCCATTTTTTTCAATATTTCTGACTTATTTTTTGAGAAAAGTTGAACAATCATTACCATAACTAACATCAATTATGAAAAATTTATTTGCTTCAATACAACTCAAATAAAACGATAAAAGCCTTGTAAAATAATATTTTCAATTTTTGCTAGGTTTTTATGGTTTTATTCGACAAGTATCAGAGCGAACAAATTTGTAATCGATATAAGTTACTTTAATGATAGTTTAACTTTTTCAAAAAATATGTCAGAAATATTGAAAAAAAATGCAAATTATTAATATTAGGTCCTTACATATGAAATTGACGTTTAGTATGGAAGGAACATAAAGCCGATTTTTTTTATTATAATATATTTATTTAATCAAAGTATGTACCATTGCTATCTATGCACTTTTGCCATCTCATAGGTAGTTCATCGATCCCTTTACTAAAAAAACCATTCGGACGGGAATCAATAAAATCTTTGAAGGCGGTTTGGACTGCCCCATCGGAGTTGAATTTTTTCCTTTGCAAGAAGTTATCCAAATTTCGAAAAAAATGGTAATCTGTTGGGGCAAGGTCCGGAGAGTACGGTGGATGTCTTAGACATTCCAATTGAAGCTCCTCTAATTTGGTAGCCGTCTGTTGTGCAGTGTGTGGTCTAGCGTTATCATGAAGCAGCAGTGGCCTAGAGCGATTAACCAGCCTCGGTTGTTTAGCAGCTAGCTTTTCCATCATGGTTTGCAGTTGCTGACAATAGACATCTGCCGTAATCGTCTGGCCAGATTTAAGAAAGCTGTAGTGAACGACACCAGCACACTAGTCCACCAAACGCTCACAAGTAACTTTTTTGGAGTCAATTTTCGCTTGGGGCATGGTTTGGCTGGTTCGGCAGGGTTCAGCCATTGCGATGAGCGCTTCCGATTATCGTACAGGATCCACTTTTCATCACAGGTAATGATTCGATTTAAAATCCCTTCATATTGTGCCGGTTGAGTAATGCAACGCAGCAGTCAACGCGCGTTTGTTGATTTGCTTCACTCAATTCGTGAGGTACCCACCTTTCAAGCTTTTTCACCTTACCAAGTTGCTTCAAGTGGATTAAAACAGTTTTATCACTAACATCGCAGCCTGCAGCTAACTCGGATGTGGTTTGCGATGGATCCGCTTCCACAATAGCCTTCAATTCTTCATTATCAATTTTGGTCTCCGGCCGTCCACGGGGCTTGTTCTGCAGGTCGAAATTTCCAGAACGAAAAAGTTGGAACCAAAAACGCACTGTGTTTTCTTTTGCGGTACCGTCGCCATACACATCATTAATCCTTCGAGCCGTTTCTGCAGCACTGGTGCCACGGTGGAACTCGTACTCGTAAATAACGCGATATTTCAAGTTTTTCTTTTTGTAAACTGAGTGACGCAAAGAAAAAAACAATTGAGGAAAAAACAAATGAATTATAATTTTCAAAACACAAATACATGAGTAAATAGCTGTATAAATTTGGATATGGAATTCCTAACCAAAGAGAAGATATTTGAGATCAAATTTGCCAGTACGGCAAAACACCAATTTCATATGTAAGGACCTAATATAAGATCATGGTTGCTCGAGCATTTTCGACGCATTATCATGGCAGGAATCCACCTGTAAAGTCATCGGTCACCGGACCTATAACATTTACCTCTAAAAAGAAATAAAGCATAAAAAAAGATATTGGATATATTCAACGATGGAATACTAAAAATATAATGGGAAAATTAATTTTCTCAAGTTAAAAAAAGTCAATGTAAGTTGTTATTTATTCTGATCCTAAAAAAATAATTCTTCTCCAATTTATGTGTAAATGTGATATGTTATTTTTCCTTTTGACGCATCTGTGATAATGATTACCGGACAAAATAAAAAAATGTGAAAAAAAAGTTAACGCTTCAATGTACGTTCAACTGTTCGCTTTTTTCTACAGATTATTGAAGCTAATACATTCATTTTTCATGGTTCAAAAAAAACAAAATATTTTGACATTGGTACTTAACAAAGCCTTCACTTTTTTCATTTTTCATTTTTACCGGAATAATTTTGATTTTCTTTGTTCTGGTGTTTTAATTATTGCACTGTGGCCAGACAAAGGTACGCATCTTTGATCATACGGTCAGAGCATGGAGGAATAACGGGGGAGGACATTAACTGATGGGCGAAATTGTGGGGGGGGCGTGCTCGACAGGCCTAGGTGAGAGAAGATAAAGAGTGACAAAGGAGGGACGCCGGAAGATATTAAATGTAATTCATCGACTGTCGTCAACCCACCACGACTGTCTGCAGAAGAATGCAAAAAAACTTCTTACAGGATAGTGGTGGGATGTGGAGGGAAAGAGGGAGTGGGAGGGGGGACGGCAAAGGAAACAGTGCAAAAGAACAAGCGTAAAACAGAGAGAGAGAGATATAATATATATATTATATAATATATATATATATAAATACATATATATATTGTCATGTGTCGTGGTTGCGGGAGGAGTTAATGAAATCGCTGGAATATGATAACGGATTTATTAAATACTGATTAATTGATTAATCTATCACTATTAAATGTATCTCTATTTCGTAAATTTATCACTTGTAAATAGACAACCCTATTAATCGCTTTAACACTTTATCACTATTCACTAGAACATTCCTTCCAAATTCCGCACGTTTTAATTTCGCTTCGGTTTATTTCGCCACGTAAGAACTTTCCAGAATATCGTTG